>JAYMTA010005096.1:0-11830 GCA_036897625.1 Pelargonium cotyledonis
GAGAAGAAAGAAAACTGAACGGCGGAGGAAGACAAAGGGGGCGAGCCGCCAGTCGGGTGCTGCAACTGGATGATCTTAACGGGTCGGGTCGGCATTGAGGTGGATGCGTACTCGGCGGGGAGGTCGCGCGAGCTCGACGATGCGTACGTTATCTCCATGCGCACCGCCGGTGCGTTTTTGCCTTGCACGTAAACGATACGCCGCACCGCAGCCTCTGAGTTCCTCAGTGTCTATTTCCGGTGGTCCATTCGGATTAATTTTGGTGACGTAAACGACATCAAAACACGATTTATAAGATTTCTCTGTTTTACAAATGTCGATGTCGTGCTCAAATAGTGGAGAGGATAAGAAAAATCTTACAAAATATTTGAATTCAATTTTTTTTTTTTTTTACTATAAGTTTAAGATTTTAATATCAATATAGATCATATACAGAACATAATAGATTACTCCGTATTATGTATGTTCATTATAAGAATATAAGGTGAGCAAATTATTATTGGTAATAAAATCTCTTAAGAAAAAATAATTTATTTGCACTATAGAGACACGGTATTTATACATAAAAATATAAAATTATGTGAAAGAAATGGTAGGGAAAAGAAAAAAAAAATAATCCTTCCGTCATAAAATGAATGTCTTGTTTTAATTTCATTTTTGTTCTAAAATGAGTATCTTGTTTCCTTTTCTATTTAGTTAGTTATGTATGAATTATCAATAATACCCTTATAAAAAACTAGTTAGAATCTCTCACCACATGATCATAAGAATACAATTAGTAAACATAACACAATAACTAACTTATCCTTAATTTTTCTCAAAATAGAAAAGATGACACTCATTTTAGGACGGAGAGAGTATCATATGCATTTCTATTATTAAAAATCTTGTTTTTGCAAGCTTAGAATAAATGCCAATAAAATGAGGATATTCCAATAAAATCCATGAGAGATTTTGGATTAACAAAAACCTAATAAATAATACTCATTGGAGTAATACACTGGCAATGGCCAATGAATATAGACCTAATTTTGTGCTAGTTTCAATTTTTTTTTTTCTGATACTTGACTTGGCTGACCTCATATAGATGCACATGTGCTATTGATTATTAACCCGGGAATGATGGAACGACACGTCAGCTCAAGCCATCTAATTAGCAACCACGTTGAATTATGAATTTGAACATCTAATCATATGGCTTATTATAATAAACACGGCATTTCTCGTAGAAATAGTATTTTCACGTGAGCGTGTTCGGTAGTGTCTTAACACAAACCATACAGTCAAATGAAAAGTTTGTGTCTAGTGTTAACACTTCGTAGCATTTTACTGAGCATATCGTGTTCGTGTTCACGTCCGCTTATACATTTGCATGCATGTGCTTGTTCACTATAACACGGTACAAATTGCCCGCTCTGAGAGATCTGATCAGGACCATGTATTACAAGTAAAATTACATCCAACACAGTGACATTGTACTCAGAGCTAGAAGACCATGAAAAGAAAACACAATTACACAAAAGCAGTATTAGATTATAGAAGACAGATTTCCCCGAGGCTAAGAATGTGCTTGTGCATGTTCTGGTTTGTGGCTGTACTCGTAATCTAGATGAACAAATGCGCGCTCAATTTCTGGCAGGAGCTCAAGCTTCTCCTGCAATGATTCTCCGATGTCATGGGCCTCTTGCAAGGGCATGTCAGCCGGCAGCACGATATCAACCTCAACAAAGTAGTGGGAACCGAAGGTGTAAGCCCGTACTGTGTCAATGTGTCTCACGGCCTTGTGGTGGTTCCAGCAGAGGTATGTGAGCTTTTGCAGAAATTCAGGAGCAGCTGATCTTCCCACAAGGGAGTTGACATTTTCCAACACTGTCATTGACCATGTCCGGATTGTATACAGAGCCAGCTGCATTAAGTTGAGTTTCACATGTATCAGTACGCGTAAATATGGTAAATCTAAACTTAAAGCAGTCAAATGGTTCGGTATGATCAAGTTAACGATCAAGGAGGAGCGAAGCAGCTAAAGATCAGATTGACAGAAACTATAAAGTACCCTATTGAATCCATTGGAAAGAGTATGTATTGCTATCTACGTACAATAGGTCGGTTTTCAGATATAAGAGTACAAACACCACAACATGATAAAATAAAGGAAACGAAAATCAAAATAATGAGAGAGAATTTTACTTACAATTATAGCACCAACAGGGTCCATCCAATCATCAAAATAATTAGCTAGGAGTAAAGCGATTAAGCCAATGATGTTGGTAATAACATCAAAAAAGTGGTCCTGGGCATACGCTTTGACAATCTCATCTGTGAAAGTGCGGCAATAAAAGACCAAGAGTAACTTTACCAAAGTCACTGAGAGCATGATGCCTACAACCCATCGTTCTTGATCCGTGGTTAAGTTAAATTCTACCTCCTGCAAGATAGATAAATAGGAGTATGACTTGTGTGTAACCAATCAAGCATATGCATTATTTAATTTATTCTCTGGATCCCCAAGACCCCAACAACAATAATATACGGAAATTTGACTAATAAACACTTACATCAGATAGTAAAGTCCGCATTGACTCCAAGATAATCTGCAGTCCTAGAGTCGCCATGACAGAGGCAAATACAAGGATACCCTGCATATCATTTAGAAAGAATTCTCAATAAACTTGCATTTGATAATACCAGTTAGCATTGATAGAGGGCTTTCTACTGCTGCAATAAATCAATTTTTGCTGTCCAACATGTAAATTAATTATTTTGATTGACAATTTTTATAGAGACCAGATAATACAAAGAAAACATCAAAGTTGAGTACACCAAGCATTGAAAACCAGAAATGAAAATTTTGTAGTTTTCAAAACATTTAAGAGGTTGGTGAAGGAAGAACCATGCAAGCTGACAAGTTCTGATATCTTCAATGCTTGATTGTGACTTTGAAATAGAAGAAAATTACCAACAACTAGTAGTTAGATAGCTGCCAACACAAACATTCTCATAGCAATTTATTTCTTTGCTAGACATTCTTACAGAAAAAATTTCCATTGGAGGAAACTACTTTCTATCATCTAGGAGTTACATTAGCACGTCCTAGTTCATGAACTACGAAAAAAATCCACTTAAAAGGAGGCCAATTTGATACAAATTTGTTAACATCGGGTCAGGAAGTATTCAGGAGTGGAAAAATAGATGTTAAAAAAGAGAATCATGTTAAGTGCAGATTCTCTATGACTTTAACGCATATGAATTAAAATTGAGGGCAAGATTTACTTAAATTATCTGCCCCCAGAGCCACCCGTGATGACTAAGAACCACGAAGAGCAAGAAGACCCTCATTTTAACAGGATAGGTACTGTAAAATACCTAGAAAAAAGGGGGTAGTAGCAAGTGATAACCGACAAGCATTGGAACAATAACTTGCATGCATAACTAAACTAGTAACAAATAAAATTGTATACAAGTCGTTGCAAAAGGACTAACCAATGGCTGCATGCGCTTCTTTCCTATAGGGTACTGATATGGGTTAGGTGTTTGCATAGAGAATGCCGTGAACCACAGGATGAAGCCAGACAGAAGGTCGAGGAGGGAGTCCAATGTGGATGCAATAATAGCCAATGAACCACTTCTCACAGATGCATACACTTTAGCTGCAAAAAGAACCATGTTGGCAATGTTTGATATTCTGATGGCAAATGTCTCACTTCTGGCCAGATTTTCCTTCTCTTCCTACAACAATTAATAAGCAAAAGAGTTAAATCTAAGGAGTTTATAAAGTGCTGAAATTAATTCATACTAAGTTGAGGGAAACTGGCAATGTAAACCTTTGACATTCCAGGAATAAAACCGCGCTCTGCTAAGGCATCCATTTCAGTAAACCCCTCCAGCATTTCTACTTGCTGCTGATAGTAGTCAGCCACGTTATCTTCTGGGCCTGAAGCCATGAGTGAAATAATTGAGGTGGTTTAAGCAAGACATTCTGTGTTAATTAAAAGAATCTTTCAACTTTTTAACAATGATATGGCAATCCAGTATCAAAGGGCATCAAACAATTATATATGATGGCATGCAATAACTCATTGCTAACCTATTTTGAGTTTCAACTTAAATTGTAAAATAATAGCAGAAGCAACACTGAAAGTCTATGATTACACATGTAATTAATATATCCAATCAATTAGTTGGAAGTTTTGGAGAATTATTCTACAACTAGCACAGCATGTAAAATTTAGAAACTGCGTTGTGGGACGGAAACGCAATATCACAGGTATCTAATCATATGAAAACACCCAATTACTAAACACACACCAACTAAAGTAGAAACTTACATCAGAAACAATACAAAAAGTATCGTTCGAGGGTCACTATATCCAAGCAATTAAAAACACCAATCTTAAATTTCATGAGTACGAGGCTACTTACAATTTATATTGGCTACTGCTAGCAGGTATCCGAATACTCAAGCTACAACCTCCAAGACCCTAGTTTCCTTTCAGCCAAGAACACCAGCTAACTTTATACAAAAATTCTCATGTAAAATCCTAAATTCAGAGCAACCTGAACACTAAAAAAATAAAAACTCATCTTAACCAAAGCCCAGCCGTTCCACTTTCCGGCCATGTGGTGCTCCTTTAATACTACAACTTCATTACTATTTCTTTGGAGAACCAAGCTAAAACCAACTTTCATCCTGAGATACCCAGATATGGCAAAACATCCACCACCCATTTTGTCCCAAGTACAATTCCTACCAATTTTCTGACAAATTCGGTGCATGAAGAACTTTAGAATCACACAAAAGAACCACTAGTAGGAACAAAAAACCCAGATTAAAGAATGGTGGACAAAATTTCCACAATAAATGATTAATATTACTAAATTATGATAATAAATACTCAACGAAAATGACCACGAGAACAAATAAATATTCCCACCGAACAAATCCAAGAGTAGAATATTGATATTTCGTACCGAATTAGCAACAACAATAATAACTAAACGAAATCAAAGAGAGATATAATAAATAAATATTCTCACATGTAGCAAACAATTCCAGAAAAAAGAAGAAGCAGAAACTGTACGGAGAGAAACAGTGCCAGGAGAATGCGAGAAAACTACCTAAAACCCCAAGGCAGTTATGGTAGCCACCTCGAGGAGGCTTTTTCTCCTTGTGCTGCGGCGATAACTGGAAGCCGTCGAAGTTTAGCCGCCATGATCGGTCGCCATTGTTGGACAGCACCAGCAGAGACCGCGCCTCGTCGTTCCCGACGGTCGCCGGATCCACCATTGTTCCGTTAGTGGAAAAGAGAATATTAAGCAAACAAGCGAAACCTCTAGACAATCGGTACTATCCAGAAAGTGTAGAAACGGAGTGCTGGTCATGCAGGGTAGATATTGGAAATTTAACGAGAGGCCGAGGGCTTTTTCGGTAGATTTTATGGAGGATCTGTTGTGGTCAGTATAGTCTGCTTCTTTCGCACCAGGGAACTGGAAATGCAAAAATAGAAACAACAAAAAATTAATAAAGCAAAAAACTGGAACTACTATTTCTTTTTCCGAAATTTAGAACCACGCGCACGGACACACACGCGCGACGCTATTGGCTGCGGGACCGGGGTGTGAAGGCGCGTGTGTGTGGGAGGAGTGTACAAACGGTGTAGGGTTTGACGGTTACGATTGCGTCACTGAAAGGGCAAAATGATCCGGGCCACAGGGTTCTTGTCAGTTTGTGAAGCTGGTGGGTTCCGAGTGGGTTGTGTGCGTTACAGTGCTTCTCGGGAGCATAAGTTCTTTTACACCTTCACCATATGATGTTCACGGAAACAGAGGATGGTGAGGTGTCGAGATGGGATTGGTGGAGGGTTTGGTGATTGATTAGATAGGTGATAACACGTTGCTGTTGCGTGACAGATTCGATAGAGAGTGATTGGATTTGGGCCGTCAGATCAGGATCCATAAAAGCTGCCCACCGGGTCGGTATGGACCCGTTTTGATGATATCTATCCGAATCTTAGTAATTTGAATTTGATTCACTTAATTTGAGATTCTTGGACTCTTTGGAATGACGGTCAAGAACAGTCCAATTGTTCATACCAAATGGTAGGATTAACCTAATTAATTAGGTGTGCAAGTATTCCAAACCATACAAATGAAAGGTGAAAATGGTTTTGTCTCCACTTTTTTTTTTTAGCGCCTAATTAAGGGTTAACATGATTTGACTTTTTGGATTCCTCGATTTTTTTGAATTAAACCTATGTTATTGGTTATAGTCAGTTTTGATGTGACATGTTAATTTAGGATGACACGTCATCATCATGTCACATAAGATTTAATTCATGTCAGCCTCTAGTTGCGATAGATGGAACAAAAACGTTTCATTTTTTGAGATAATCACATCCGAAACGACATCGTTTTGGCGTTCTTAACTCAAAAAATAAAATGAAAACGTTGTCGTTCTATCTATAATAGTTGAAGTATGACATGTACTGTTGATGTGATTTAAAATATTAAGTGACATGTGATTACGTGTCTCACCAATACCTTAATATAGAATGTAACGCGAATTTAATTCATAATAAAATTTCAGTCATGAGTTCAAAACATGCTAAACCCTAATTAGGGGCTAAAACTAAAAATAATGTCAGTCCAGTCCATGGGAGACAAAACCAATTGACCCCAAATGAAATGAATCTCTTTTTATTGAATTGGATTTGTTTGTTTTTAATAGAACTTGTGCATACGTTTTGAATTATAAGATTCTTGTTATAAATTTGGTTGAGTATGAATATATGTATTAAAAGTCGTTACTAATCATGTTTATTTTGTTAATAAGTAACTATACCATTAGAAAAGGTCCTACGGAGGAAAGAAATCAAAACACTCTTTAGGTTAGATGTTTGCACAATTACTAGAAAGAAATTCAAAAGCACCCGCATGCCAGCAAATTAAGGGACTCACGGAGACATGCGATTTTCCATTATATATGGCTTTGTTATCCTTTCATTTCATGCATGCTACAACCATTGTAAATCAAATATTTTGTTAATAAGTAACTATAGCATTAGAAAAGGTTCTACGGAGGAAAGAAATCAAAACACTCTTCAGGTTAGATGTTTGTACAATTAGTAGAAAGAAATTCTAAAGCATCCGCATGCGAGCAAATTAAGGGACTAACGGAGACGTGCGATTTTCCGTTACATATGGCTTTGTTATCCTTTCATTTCATGCATGCTACAACATGGTGGCAGATGACTTGGCTGGTCCTGGTCAGCAGCTGGATGTGAGGCTCCGTTTGTTCCGTATGGCTCCGTCAGGCTTGGTGGATCTGGTGCGCAGGGATTGTGATGAGCTGGGATTCATTCGTCCCATTTTGCTAGCTGTGTAGTGCTGTTTTTCCCTTCTTTTCTGTACCAAAAAAAAAAAAACACCAACTATTATTGGATAAAAAGAAAACCAACTATTAAATTGCTCCTCCAGAGCTTTTGGTTTTTGCTAAAATAAAAAAAGTTGTGGCTGCTGGGATTCGAGCCCAGGTCTCTACGGCCACAACGTAGAATTCTTACCACTAAACTACAGCCACTTTGTGTTCTCATCCGTTTCATTTTTTAATATATTTAATTTATTAAGAGTGGTCGTAAGCATGCAAACCGCATTTCTTGGCTTGTCAGTTGTCAGCAACGGTATTGCTTGTCAGAAGCTGTGTATGTGTGACCCAACGATCATCGTCTCCTTCTCTTCCTCCTCCAAAATCATGTTCCCCATTTCCACCAAACCCCTCACCTTCACCTTCTTCTTCTACCTCTTCGCCTCTCAATCTCTCGCCTTGGAACTCGCCGACTCGCTCGCCTACATATGGCCTCTCCCGTCGGAATTTACCTCCCGGGAGGATATTCACTCCCTCGATCCCGCTCTATCTCTCGTCGTGTCCGGAAAAGGGGGCCATTCCCGCATTATCAGCGAGGGGTTTGATCGGTACAAAGCTATCATTTTCAAGGACGCCGTTGGTTCTTCGGCATCGAAAGGGGGAGCATCTGCGTATGATTTTAGCAATCTGAGAATCACCGTTCACTCCCACATTGAAGAAGTGGGTTTTGTTTTGTTTCGCTTTTCGGTTCGATATTGTGTGATCGGTTCTGCTTGAGCCTTGATGGTGACCTTTTGTTGTTGTGTTCGTTGCAGCTCCAACTTGGTGTGGACGAGAGCTATACTTTGATTGTGCTTAAAAATGATGGCAAGTCCATCATTGGGGAGGTCACTATCGAGGTAATTTCAGAGTTGTATTTTGTGGTTTCGGGTTGTGTTGTGTTGCAAATGTGATTAGATTGTCACCCAGGTGAGATTTCTGCTGCTAATTCATGTAGCTGATGGCTAGGATATTATTGTTTCAGATATAGAAAGTTTTTAATTCTCATATCTTTGTAATATATATGCAATTCACAATGCTATGTGTGTGTATCATGATCAATTGGTAATTATGCCTATTGTGTTGTATGTGCAATTAAATGGATACCCAAAAAACGATAAATCTGTTTACTAGTTGATGAACTATGTTATCTTTTGTTTCAGACATAGCAGGTTTCTGTTTTTGATTGCTGCATCTTAGTATTGATTATTGTTGTTAGTTGATTAGGCATATGGTGATTAGCGATCTCAGTGGTTTATATATGTGCGTCCTTATGTGTATCATGAGCATCATCTGGATGATGAGTGATTGATAATGCCTACTGCTACGTGAAGAAGCTGAAGTGGAATTTTAAGGTCCATGTGGAAAAAAATGTAAGTAGTGAGGTAAAAAACAAAAGAGAGAAGAGATTAGAGGAAGTCAGTGGTTTGAGTTTGACATCACTTTTCCTTTTCTATTAACTTATTGCAAAAGCAGTATTATAGTATTTAACCAGCTGAATTGGAGCAATTAAATGTTTACAATCTTTTCTCGATATTTGTTCAAGTCAAGCATCCCTTAAGGTGCAATCAGTGAGTTGACACATGTGCTGCGCATATCTTCCATATGGTCATGCTTTAATACTTCTACTGATCTTAATGTTCTGTTTGTTGTAGGCAAATACTGTTTATGGCGCATTGCGAGGTTTGGAGGTGTGTAGCTACATGCTAAAAATAATATGCAACTAAGTTAGAAACATTGACAAGCTTGATACTTCGTTACTCTTCACATTCATCTGTTATTCTTTCTAATGTGTTCCAGACATTCAGCCAATTATGTATTTTTGATTATGACACCAAAGCGGTAAAAGTATACAAGGCTCCATGGAAAATCCAAGACAAACCAAGATTTGCATATCGAGGACTTATGCTTGGTAAGCTTTTCCCCATGTTTTTTTAACAAATTAAATTATGTTTATATTTTCTCTCTTGGAACACTAAAATATTTTATTCTTCCTTATATTTGCAGATACATCTAGGCATTATTTACCGGTTGATGTAATTAAGCGAGTAATTGAATCTATGTCATATGCTAAACTGGTAAGATATGTTACTTTTCAAATTTTGTCATGGTTGTAAATATTTCACAATTGAAGTTCATCCAGAGTTCACCTACTTATATAATTATCTGTGTCTACATTTACTATTCTTGTAATCTAATATTCAGAATTACATTAAGTAGAATGTCCTTCATTGGCACATCATAGATGAGCAGTCATTTCCACTAGAAATGCCTACATATCCAAATTTGTGGAGAGGTGCTTATTCAAGGTGGGAGCGATACACCGTTGAGGATGCTATTGAAATTGTCAAGTGAGATTTCTGCTGGTCTTTCTATCACTAAGTCACCAGTCTGCTCATCTGAAATGCGCATGGCTTAATACACGTTCCTATCTGTAGCCTAACTGTGTTCTCTTTTGCATGTTTCCTTTTACTGACGTGAAGCTTTGCCAAAACCAGAGGTGTGTATCTTGAAGCTTTTGTAAGAAAGATCCGTAGACATTCTATTGAATTTCTGAATCTCAGTTATTTTCCCCTTCCTATTTTGAAGCTATCTGATAGAAATGGGTATATTTTGAACAACCAATTACTCTAGAAGCTGACACTGGTGGAGTCCTGCACCATATATTTATTTTTACTCAACATACATGTTTATCTCTTTCTTAAAAATTAATAGTTTTACATGGTTGATGGCAGGCATCAATGTTATGGCTGAAATAGATGTCCCTGGTCATGCAGAATCATGGTAAATCACTATTTAACATCAAAATCTGCCCTAAGCTTTTCTTTTGATCATATCATTCTAGCTTGGAATTCTTTAAACTGGGATAAAAATATGTATGCAGCATCGTCCATCATGGGAATATAATTGTGCAAGCTGATACATAGAAATGTAGCGCCTTAGCTTACCTTTTGGAAGCATATAGGTCTCTGGCCTTTACTTGACCCATGTTACCCTTGAGACTTTCTAGGACTAAGAAAGAGAGTGGAACTTTCAGCTGCTAGATTTATTATTGGCCCGGTTAGGAGATTTCTTACAATGAAAGTACAATCCCATTCGCTACTTAGTTTGAAAAGAAAGAAAAAACTTCAAATTTTCTCTTGTGGACCATTTATATCTGAGTATTCCTGCAGCCCTAAAGTAGAAACTTACTTGTTACTATAGGTTGTTTGTTTCTAGTTTTTTCAATTGAGGATGATATGTGTGGCTCAGTAGTAGAGTGAGGTTTCAAGAGAAAGTGTTAAAAAGATGTGGCTAGCATATCTCTTATGACAAAGGATGGAATACTTGGGATTTTGGAGAGTACAAGTACTTGTATTACGGTACTGTTCTGGCTTGACATCTTAATTGTTTATTTTGTGTCAGTTCATTCACTGAAAATTATATCTCAATTAATAGAATATAAAAACAGCATTCTTTTTCTATTCAGGGGCGCTGGATATCCTGATCTCTGGCCCTCTCCTTCCTGTAGAAAGCCACTTGATGTCACAAAGAACTTAACTTTTGACGTTATTTCTGGCATACTTAAGGGTACAGCTCCCTAATATTTTCTCTTATCACGTGAATATGATTGTTCCATCTCAAGTTGCACGTTTATGTTCTACTAAGGTTTTCTTTTAGATACCTTGCTGTACTGTAATCTTGTTTATTGAACAATCCACAGTGCTAACCATGCCATATTAATATTGAAGTAATCTTTCTGTTTTTTTAGGAAGCATGGCTTCAGTTATGGCTATTATCCCTTTCCTCTGTTGACTGCTGACTTTGATTTTATATTTTACAGAAATGAGAAAACATTTCCCATTTGAACTCTTCCACTTGGGTGGTGATGAGGTTAATACAGGTTTGTATGGTGACTTTCTTTTTCATGCTATGATTCTGCAATAACTCTGTTGACGTAAATTATATAATGACAACAAATGTATATTCTGAAGGTTTAATACCTATTTTCATGTAACATAACTGTGCTTTTCCAAATAAAAGATTCTGAAACCTTTGCTTTTGTGTGATAAGTTTATATGCGCTTAAGATTTTTTTTCGTTCAGCCCTAGTCCTGCCAGCACAGTTGAACGCTTCGAAGACAATACTAGGCATACTGTACTTCTGTCTCTTTTAAAATAGTAATAGACGTTCATTTTAGTCTTTGACCTATCTAATTCTTGCCGTTTTACTTTTTCACTTTTAAAACGTGTCGTTGTAGCTCAAAGGTTAGACGAAAGTGTCACTTTAGTCCAAACGTTTGTAAAACTAAGCCCCATAAAAATATTCCGTTAAAAATGTTAACGGAACCGTTAAAATTATAGTTAAAAAATATTTTATTACATTTAAAGCTGATTCTCGTGAGAATGATTTATTAATTTTTAATATTTTTTAATATATAATAATGATAAT
>JAYMTA010005097.1:0-11828 GCA_036897625.1 Pelargonium cotyledonis
CCCGCCTCGCCTGACCCTCTAGCCTCAGCCGACCCTCTAGTATCAGCTGACCCTCCAGCCTCAGTTGATCCTCTAACCTTAGCTAACCCTCTAGTCTCAACTAAACCTCCAGCCTCAACATACCGTCTAGTCTTAACGGAGCTCCAGCCTCAGCTGGCCCTCCATGCTCAGCTAGAGCATCATGCCTAGTAAGAACCACCTGATCAATGAAAACAACTGACACAGGTGCAACAGCCTTCTTTTTAGATGAGGAGCTCTCTTCAAGACCCACCAAAGAAATATAATGAATCTTACCCTCAAGTCTCTTGCATCTTCTAGCAAAGTGGCCCAGGTTGTAGACCTCTCTCTCAACATAAGTCCATGAAGAGAGTCCTACAAGGATATGAGAGCATGATTTAGAATAACAAGAGTGAAGATAACAAATATCTTGGAAGCATTAAAATATTGACAAAGCTCAAAGTAAATACTTACTTCTCGAACCATTTGTGCTCTCAGTAGGTGGGCACTCATAAGGACAAGGAACGCAGTCCTCCCCCCACACCGGATTGACTAGGCCACCATGGATACACCAAGAAAAGTCGCCCCTCCTAGGCTCTAAATGAATAAAATTAGTAGCGATACGCTGAACATGTCTCCTACGATCGCCCGTGAAGAATTGGACGTCGCTTCTCAAAAGAAAACTCATATCATAGACCTTTCCCACCTAAAGGCCCTCCTCTAAGCATACTCTACAAGCCTCATCATAGAGGCTCAAGACCTCCTTGAAAGAAAGAGTAAACACCCCAGGAGGCCTAGGGATACGAGGAAAACCAAACCCCCTCTTAGAGGCCACAAAGAACCTCCTCGAAGTCCAAAGATCGAAGCGGTAGGTATGAGAATCAAATAACCTCACTAACTTGTGACGAGCGGATACCATAACACCCTCAATCTTCGAGGAGGTAGACTGACAATACCAGACTCAAAAAAGAGGTGCAAAAGTCTCATGCCCCCTCAGGCAGCATAACGTAGCAAAGGCAACTGTCCACCTAATCAAACTAGTGTAAGCATCGTGAGGAGTAATAGCCATCTCCATAAACTAGAGTAAGGCCAGCAGTGAACATAGACCAATAAAATGTTTCCTCTCCTGGACGAGCAACATCGCTAGAGCTAGAAGGAAGGCGAGGACGGAACTCACCTCTATCAATGCCATGAGCCTTCCAAAGTCTGTCTAGCTCCTCCTAGGTAAGAGCTTCATTCAGGCTGACATCCCTAGTCCCTAGAAGGCTAGGAAGCTCATGAAGCGGAAAATCATCTAAGAAAGGAAGACGAATCAAAGAAGAGCCCCGAGCAAGAGTATGCTCAGTAACCTCAGCAGGCCTATCTGAAGAAGCAATGGGATCCATCCTCAATGGTGACAAGCACTCAAGATCTCTATCAGTAGCACTAGCCATGTCAAGTAGCCTGCAAAACAAGAGGCAACACTTTTCTATGTCTACAAGCACTAGAAAGAAGGCATGGCAAAGCACTAGAGCTAGCAAAGGAAAAAATCAAAACCAAGCTCCCTAACACAACAAGGAAAGCATGGCCAAGATCCAAAAGGTGGCAAGAAGGGCCCCTCAAACCAGCCCTAAGACTCTAAGGGAGTCAACAAAATTTTGACTCCCAGCATACACGAGGCGCCGCAACGCAAGGCCTGTGATTAGTGGCAGACATATTCATTTTTTTCCTCCATTTTTGGCCATTTTCAAGCTTTCAATCCATGGTTTGAGGGTGAAATACTAACCTAATCACCATGAAACTTAGAGAAACGATCCTTGGAGATGAGAGAAGTCCAAATCAAGCTTCAAATCTTTGAAATCCAATCACCTCAAATATGGATTTTCAAGCTTCTACCTACAATGGAGGCCAACAATTGAGGAATAAGAAGAGCATAATGGAATGAATAAAGCAATGAGGATGAAGAACCTACCTTTTCCAAGCCACTCTTGCCCAAAGCTTGAAGTAACACCCTTGAAGTTCTCAAAATGGGAGAGGAGGCTAGAAGAAGAAAATGTTCAAACTTTTGCTGAAAGAGGCTAGGGATTGAAGAAGAGAGAGGGAGTCACTTGAAGATGAAATAGTAGATTTAGCACAAGTTCCCAAAAAATTCTGACATTCCCTTCCTATTTTCGATGGAGCATGTGAGGAAAAAAATTCTCAACCTTTAGCCAAAATGGGAAATGATGACACAAGCCTCCAAAATGTACTCTCTTGGAATATACCGGCCTGACGTTACAACTAAAAGTTACCCCAGCGGAATCAAAATCGAAGACTCAAGTTCCAACTGATTACTCTTACGCGACACCAATAAATCAAAATCGCTAGGAGTAGGGGGGAAACTGATGCTACCCAATAAAACATAAGTCCTACAGTGACTCACAAGATGCCACGTGGCGGGTCCAAAATGTCTGTGTTGCTTGATCCGGTCCACGAAGCCTAGAAATGATTTTGGCCCAAATCTAGATTACAAGGATAGAGGCCCAACAAACTAGGCTCAGCATAGCTAGTCTTAGCAAGCTAGGCTCAGCATAGCTAGTCTCAGCAAGCTCAGATTAGCATAGCTATTCTCAGCATGTTAGTCTCAGCAAACTAGTCTTAGCAAGGCTAGTCCCAACAATGTTAATCTCAGCAAGGCTAACCCCAGCAAGCTAGGCTCAGCAGAGCGAGCCCCAACAATGCTAGGCCTAGCAAGGAGTCCCAGCAAGACAAAGAGCTCTAGAAACTCTTGGCCTAGAAATTATGCCAATGTTAGGCCTAGAGCTCCTGCAAGCCTAAGACTCATAACGAAAGTCCAAGACTTGTGCAAAATTCATCTAACTATGGAAAACGCTTCTAAGTGGCCGCTTTACTCCAAAAATGTCCATTAAATACTCCAAATAATATTTTCTAAGGGTATGAGGCAAATCTAGGCTCATAAATAGCTTCAGCAGTGAAATTGGAGTAGCTTTGACCTTTCAGCAGCATAATAGGGGTTAGTCTGTCATCCTAGCAGTAAAAAAGGGTTAGGGTTGTCCTCCAAGTGATAACTCGTATTTTATACTAGTTATCCGACCCTAAATAATACTAAAACTAGCATAGTTCTTGCATTTTTACATCTCGTTCGGGCTTGAATGGTGTTATTTGGACGCATTTAGCGTTATTTAACCTTTACGAGTGCATGAGTTTGCGTTTCGTGTTTTTAGCTTATTTTGGATAGTTTTATTGTATATTTTGGTCTCTTTTACGTGCGCTTCGTGTTTATGATGATTTTCAGGTTTTTTGGAGCGCACGGGATGGACCAAAAAGACCAAAAGGACCAAAGTCAACAAAAGTCAAACCGTATCAATGGTCAACAGAAATCAAGGAGAGTTAAAGTGGTTGAGAGCCGCGGCATTGGAGCTAAGCACCGCAACACCCAAGGGTGACGTCATTAGGGTTTCAATGTGCCATCTTTACAAGTTAACTGAGTCAGCACCGTCAAAAGAAGTTGTGCGCTGCAACATTGGCTGAGCGTGGCTCATGCTAATCAAAGCTTTGATTGAGCCAATTAAAATCAATCAGGATCAATCAAGATAAATCACCATTGATGACGAAATCTTCAAAGTCAACCAGCCAGCATCGCAGCATTACCTCCAGCGCCGCGGCGCCCAAGCATTTCCAAACTCTATAAATAAAAACCTTTGGCTTCATTTTTGATCATCCAGAAAAGAAAGAGGAACAGGGGGGTGCGGCTTGAAGCTGATGAGGGGTATTGTGGAGCTCATAGGAGTCTCTCTTCCACCCATGTAGAGCATCGTACGAGCCAAGGCCGAGTGGTGATGTTTACTTGGTCTTTTTATCATTATTTTCGCTTTATTTCATTAGCGTAGAGATTTCATTATGTACTCAAACCACTGTTTCTTCTATGGAATTCTCGTTTGTTTATGTTTCGATTAAGTACTTTCATTATTGTCTATGATCATGCTTGTGCTCACTTTAATAGTTATATGTGTAGTTGTTTACAATTTTTAGTTTATTTTTGTTTATTGTCTAATTGTAAGAGCCTCGGTGTTACAATGATCCGCCGGACCCAAAGCTTGTGAGTTGAGTAATTAACCATGAACATGATCTTAGTATGAGCATTATCCTGACCATGGAAACGACCTGTACAGATTAGATCATTATATAGAGAGGTACCTTTTGTTGGCTAATGCATCTAGGGCCCCCTATGTCCTAAATAGCACCGGACACAAGGCTAAAGTGAAGACATTTGTTTGATTATTTTGATTTTTGCTAAATCTCAAGCTTCACGGTATTACAATGATCTGGTGAGGTAGTAGTTGTTTAGCTATGGTGTTCAATGATCAATTAATTTATCGATTGTTTGCGCCTAGGTATTAACCGAGGATGGCATATTCACTCTAAGTCTCGGGCAAGCCTCACAAAGGATACTTGAGTATAAAAATGGGTGTGGACAACACGTGGGAGAACGTGATCTAACCAATACATAATTTGTGCTTTTAATTGTTGTACCAATTCAACTGCATGATTACTATTATCAAAATGCATTTTCTCAATTCCCTTTCTTCATGGATCATTTTGTACATATTTACAATATTTTTATCTTGTTCTATCTCTATCACCCAAAAATGGTTTAAAAGCTTTTTAGAGTAGAACCGCCTTTAGATTAAATTTGACTATTCATGATTGCCTTAGTCCCTATGTATTCAATAACTCGGACTCATTTGTGAGTCTTATATTACTTATGCGACCTCGGTACACTTGCCGAGCGATGTGTTGAGTTATTCGATTTATGAAAAATCGCACCACCTAGCGGCAAAACAGAAGTAGAGCTGTCATCCCGGTAAAAAAATGAGGATAAGTTTGCCCCCCTAGCAAAACAGGAATAGACCTGTCAGCGCAGGGCACCGCGGCGCCACCTAGACCAGCACCACTCCATGTGTTGGCCTCCAAACGCTTATTGATTGGTTCTCCTTGACCCCAGATAATGTACAATGGTTCTTAGCACTATTCCAAGACTTAGTCAAGGCCTAGACATTGCCAAATCACCTTCAAAGACACATCAACTAGCTTCCACAAGCAAGTTCGTAAAAGCTATTCCTTGCAAAGCACTAGCTCATGAAAGGCTTAGCGAATATACTGGCCCCAAGGCCTCATAGCCTCTACGCTTCCAAGCACCCATGACTATACCTCTCATGGTACTAGCTCACTAAGGGTCTTTGTAAGCAAGCTCTCAACACAATTCCATGTACCTATGTCTAAGCTTCACAAGACATGGGCTAGGGTCATGGTAAGTCTAATGGAAAACAAGACTAAGTTCACCCACATGAGCAATATGTCCAAAGACCAAGAGGCCCAACATCCCAAAAAGGGCTAAAGAAAGACATGAGAACAAGTGAGCCATATGGCTCCAAGAACCAAATGGGCTCGAATTGGCTTCATCTCTTCATCCGACCAGTCATGACGTCATAAGTGGCGCAAGGTGGTAAGATTTGCCTATAAATAGCCCCCTCTTCCAAAGGAAAAGGGGTTCACAATCATCTCATTCTCACTTCATTTTGAGAGCTTCCCTCTCTAAAATCTTTCTCTCTCTAGAAAAGGTTTTGTGTCTACCATACAAAGGACTTACTCTCACGCCCGAGGTGGAGTCCTGGTAACACCACCCCTTTGGTGTGTTTTTCTTCCACAGGCTACAGGTTCTAAGAGTTGGACAACACCTAAGCTTGAAGATTGGAATTGAGAAACTAAGACTCAAGGCTACTCACCTAAGATTTGAAATTGGATACTTAGACTCTTAGGATAAAAACCTTGACTTTGGAAAGGAAGAAGCACAACAACAACTACTACAACTACAACACTTTCTCCTAGTGTGTTTGCTTTGACCGAAAGTCAAATTGAGCACATCAGTTAGGATCCTAATCCTCCTAGGATTTGAAACTCTACCCTTTCTATCTGATATGATGACCCCTTAGCCCTAAAAATCATTAAACCCAATATGAGCTTCTCCCCCAATTTGCATCAAGTCCACCATTGGAGGCCATTGGAGCTTGCTTGAAGGATAATCAAGACCTCAACCTTGCTGGAGTTCATGTAATCTCAGGTTTGTTCTCCTTATACCTACTTAATCTTTACTTAGTCCCTTGTTTGCATTAGCTTTAGTTCCACACCAAAAAAAAAAAATTTGATTTCAAAACGCTTGTTGGTCATGAGACGTATGAGCCTTAGACCCAATCGAGGAGGGAGGGTGAGAAATTCTAACTCACCAGCCACCACCGTCGAGTTGTCATCATCATCATATTCATCCTCTTCAGAGGAGGAGGTTGAGGTGAATAACTCGGATTCTTCAATTGAGGAGGATCCAAGTGGGCACTCATCATGTGAGGATGAGTCGGCTGAAGAAGCCCCTCATAACTCAGCCCCTTATAATGAGTCTTTAAACCCTATGTTGCTGATGGCGTCAATGGGGAAAGGGTCAATGAGGAGGAGGTAGCACAGCCGTCTAATCCCCATAATAAACTTATCATTGCAGCTCCAAAATTGTAGCTGATCACTACGAGTCACTCGTTGCACTTGAAGTGAAGCCGATCCCTGATAGGGGATTCTCGTGGTGTGAAGGGGTATTGAGGACATTTAAGTCAAGGATCACTGCGTTGGGATGGTAGAATTATGTCATGCATCCCAAACGCTTGTGTTCCTTGGGGATAATTCGAGAGTTCTATTCGAATCTTCAACATAGCCTTAGTAGAGGACCCCCCATTCTAGTATCGATGAGAGGAAAAACCTTTGAAGTTTCGGCTTCATCCTTGCATCATATACTAGGAGGACTCGAATAATATACGCTTCGTAAAAAGGGTAAGTGGGATTTGGAAGATTTAAGTTCGGTCTTGGGTGGTCCAATAGATATGGTCACACTAGGCAAGAACAAGATCCCCAAGGTCAATAAGTGGGAATTTTGTTTTGAGGCTAAAGTGTGGATAGCATTTGTTAATTCTTGGATATTCTATAGTGGGAATCTGTCCAAAATAACCGGTGATCGGTTGTTATTGCTATTTTGTATTATGACTAACTGAAAGGTAGATTATATTTGCACAAATGAGGAAGGCAGCCAAGGAAAAATGGCTTTGGTTTCCCAGCCTCATATAGAAGTTATGCACCCTTCTGCAAGTCAATATGAGTAACTATATGGAAATTCCTGCTACAAGACCCATTACGCTGCGAGGGATTAACACAGTGGGTAGATTCTCAAGGATTACCGTAGATGCTGATCATGAGCAGGTGCAAAGGGATGTGAACATAGCAAGGGTGGCCAAGGAAAAGAAGGAGGCGGAAGAGAAAGCAAGGAGAGAGGCGGAAGAGAAGAAGAAGCGAGAAGCTGAGGCATCTACCTTGGCTGAAATGGAGAGAAGAATGATGGAGATGATGAGAGCCATAAGGTGGCTTGACGTGAAAGTGGATGAATTGGCAACACAAGGCGGCCAAAAGAGGCTTGCTGGCATTCAATTAGAGCCTCGACGAAGGCCGACTACGGCAGCTCCATCCTATGAAGGCAAGTGCAAAAAGCCTAGGGTGGAGACAAGTTCGAGTTCAGAAGAGAGTTCGGGTTGAGTGTGTTCACTCACCCTAAGTATTGTACATGAGTTTTTATTTTTCTTATCTTTCTAGTTGCATAATTAATTAGTTTGCCATCACGCATTTCATACAGTTAGTTTTGTATGCAAGCTTAAAATTCGATCATTGAAGGCAATGATTAGCTTTAAGTTTGGGGGAGTTACATTGCATTTGCATTGTATGTTATTGGTTTTCTTTAATTTTGCACCCTTTTTAACTTTTTGCTTGCATTGCACATATCCTTCTTGTTTGGTAGTTGTGAATATTTTTAGGCATGTTGGATTGTGGTTAGAGAGCTTGTTTGTTCCTTGATGTTTGTGGTTAATTATTTCCCGATGATTTGATATCAGCATGCTTATAATTGTATTTGTGGGAAAAATTCTAGAATGCATGATAGGACTCTTTTTTATAACTTTTTGTTGTTGAGCACACGTCCTTGGTTTTAGTATTTTCTTGAAATAGGTGCAACATGCTTGAATTAGATGTTAAATAGTGGAAATTCTAGAATTGAATGATCCTAGCTTTGAGGCAAAATGACTACGAGGGTTTAGTTAGAAGGAAATGACTTAGGCCATCTTTGGATCATTTAAGCCAAAAATTTCTCCTACCTTTATCAATTTGATGCTAGACACCCTTTTTGTCTTAAGCCTTTTATTCTTGTACCCTTATTACAAGCCTATGTGCCCGTTTGTTCTTTAGCTTATAATTGTTTTGATCCCATTATGCTTATTGTGAACTTGGTGCTTATCTTGAAAAAGTAAACGCTAAATTTGAGTAGGAATAGTATAGGCAACAATGGGAATGAGTTTGGAAATTGTACTTGATGTATGCTTAGGCTTTCTATTTCGATAGTGCACCATAAGTTTGGAGGGACTAGTTGTGATCATGGTTGAAAAATAAAGAGCAATGGACAAGGGTAAATCCGGATATTAAATTTTTTTTTTTTAAAAAAAGTGTCCAAGTAAATTGAAAGTAGATCACAATTCACCCATATTCATATAAATCAGAATAGTTGATTGAAATTGTTAATTGTAAAGGGAAAGGTAAATTGTATTGGGTTGTGAGATGAGAGCAATATTGACATCAAGATACTTTTGGTGTAGGACTTGAGCTTCGTGAAAGCTTGTATGACATTAGGAGGGAATTTTGAATCATTGAATGTTGTGGGATGTCCAGTTTTGTTGAGCGAGATCGATGTATGCCTAATTAGGATTGCATGTAGATTAGATGCATATAGGGTATTTTAGCATAATTTTTGTTCTTTTTTAGTTTTCTCTCTTTTCCGTATGAGGACATGCTTGAGCTTAAGTTTGGGGGGTTTGATATCTCACATTTTGTGCTAGTTATTCGACCCTAAATTATGCATAAATGGTCCTTATTTACCCTGTTTTGGCACTTTATTTGCCCTTAAAGAGTGCTAAATGCCCAAAAGTGACATTGTGATAGAATTAAATGGCTTAGTTTTCACTTGGGTGTATTTTAGTCGTTTTTATATGATTTTAGCCTAAATTGTGCCAAATTATTTGTGCTCTAGAGTTTATTGATAAATCAGGTTAGGACGCATTTGAAAGCCGAAAAACCAAGGTCAGCGTCGAAGAATTGCAACCGTTGTTGGCGCCGTAGCCCCCAGATAGGTCAACGCGCGTATCTTCTCTGGTCAAAGAGGTCAACTTTCATCAGAGTCTCGTGGCGTCGCGGTGCCACACCTTGGCGCTGCGGCGCCCACTGTGTAAAGAAGTCCATAAATAGAAGTTGTGGCAAAGATTCAAGAGTTCAGTTTTTGTTCGGATTTTCAGAATTAAAGGCAAATCTTCCTCACTCCTCCACATCCATTGAAGTCCAAAGTGCTCCTCCAAGTCTCTTGTCCATCCACTTCTATCTCATTTCCATTCTACCTCCCTAGATTTGTGTTTCGTTGGGTTGTAATAGCTTGTAACGATCATATTGAAGTTTTGGCTCAATTGAGATCTTGATTACTTGTTAGAATTTTTTGATTATTACTTTGATTTTTCCGACTTGATTCCAAAAAAAATTGTTATTTTGTTTTAATTGTTATTGTGATTTCATTAATTGTGAATGCAAGGTTTTACTATAATGTTGTTGATTTTAGTCTGTGTTTGTGACACCACAAATATGATCAACGAATTCCTAAGTGATAGGGATTTAGTTGATAATAGGAAGATGAGGTTGTTGTTGTTTATAGCTATGATCAACTAGTTCTTAACAATTTGGTTAATTACAACGGTTTGCGGGTGTAATGCCTTAATGTGGCATGTACACCTACATTTTTGATCTCTAGTCTGAGCTTTTACCAGAGTATAGATTAGCTCAGGCGGATCAAACCGTTGAGTATATTTGCTTTTCGGAGCTATTGTTACCCTAGAGCAATTTACGCCTACAATAAAGTCATGCTATCTCCGTTGAATTGGATTTTCAGAACTATTGCTACCCTAGAGCAATCTACGTGTACAACGAAGCCGAGCAAGTGATAACTTGTATTTTATACTAGTTATCCGACCCTAAATCATGCCAAAACTAGCACGGATCTTGTGTATTTTACCTCATCTTGAGCTTATTATTCATTGTTTACATCATTTATATGCTCGCCTCGTCATCTCATGGACATAAGTGCAACTTTGGCATTTTTTGGTGCATTTTATGCATTTTCTATGCTTATTTAGCTCATCTTTGGTTGATATTACGCTTGTGGTATGTTTCATGTCTATTTCAGGTTTGGCAAGCTAAATCCATCAAGGAAGTGAGCACGGGATGGTCGTACTTAAGTAATATAGGCAAGGTCATAGCTAGTCAACGCATGTCAACAAAGGACCAAACCAAAGGAAAAAGGAAAAGATGCAAAAGTCCAAAGGAAAAAGGAAATATAAAATGAAAGAAAGATCACAAGTCTCCCCCCGCATTTGATAAATCGGAATTGAGGTTAAAAGTGTGAAATGTAAAAGAGGAATAGGGAATGTACTTGGGTTGTGTGTTTGTGAGCAAGATGAATGTTGAGTTCACTTTAGGTGTAGGTTTGAGCTTCGTGAAAATCTTTGCCACACCTTCACCTAAGCGTAACATTACAACCTAAGGAAAGACCTATTGATCCCGATAGCGAAAGACCTCTAGATTACTGGAGAAGAGAAGTTCACTCAACTTATGGACTGAAAGCATGAATCAAATTCGAACCTAGCATAGCTACATTTGAGATTAGGCAAGTCCCGAATAACAAGGATGACACACACACACGATGACTTGCTATAACACTTGAATTCTTTGAGATACTATTCTGTGTAAAAACCCATGGTGTGATTGTCAATATGTCATTAGGAGAGAGTTTTTATCCTGAACGTTGCCATGAATGTTTGAGTTTGTTGTGTATGGTGGAAGGCATGATTAGATTTGGAGTGCATGTAGTATAGTGAGCATATAGAGTAGTGTAATGTAGTTTAGGCATAATTTAGGTTCTTCTTTTCTTTTTCTTTTCATTTTCGCATGAGGACGTTCTTGTGTGTACGTTTTGGGGGTTTGATAACTCGTATTTTATACTAGTTATCCGACCCTAAATCATGCCAAAACTAGCACGGTTCTTATGTATTTTATCTCATCTTGAGTTTATTATTCATTGATTACATCATTTATATGCTCGCCTCGTCATCTCATTGACATAAGTGCAACTTTGGCATTTTTTGGTGCATTTTATGCGTTTTCTACGCTTATTTAGCTCATCTTTGGTCGATATTATGCTTGTGGTATGTTTCATGTCTTTTTTAGGTTCGGCAAGCTAAATCCATCAAGGAAGGGAGCACGGGATGGTCGTACTTAAGTAATACAGACAAGGTCATAGCTAGTCAACGAATGTCAACAAAGGACCAAACCAAAAGAAGGGAAGTTTTGGTGAAAGTCATAATTTGGCAGAATGACCTCTGAAGGGTAATCTTGGACCCTTCATTAAAATTGAAGAGGACATCTTGGGCTTTCCAACAAGTAGTCGCCCATAATTTTTGGAGATCGTTTGAGACCTTAAACGCTGGTTCAAAGTTCCGCCTCTGTGCAGAATAAATTACTACAGTACCTATAAATAAAAATATTTGGCTCATTTCGAGAATTCAAAATTGAGAGAGAGAGAAGGGAAGAGAGTTCCAGATCTTGAAGGAGGTGTTGGAGGAGCTTTTGGAGTGACAAGATTGGTGATCGTCATCACCAATCTCCATCATTTAACCTCT
>JAYMTA010005098.1:0-11824 GCA_036897625.1 Pelargonium cotyledonis
GTAAAAATAAATTAAAATAATATAAATTAAAATATCATGGCTCAAACTAACGGTAGTACTTGCTCTTCTTTATGTGAGAGTACTATAACTTTTTCTTCCGTTAGTAACCTCCTTTTTAATTTGTGAGGGAGTTAAATCCATCTCGAAACGAGACCTGACCACAGAGCAGAGAGAGAGGCGTGGAGAGAGTGAGTTTGATCGGTAGAGGAGTGTTTGTTCCTCGGGAAAATCGTCTGGATAATTGTGGGAAAAGTGTTGAACGAGTAAGCGATTGTGGACTCTGAGTCTCTCTTCGATGGAGGTTGAACTCGAAGGCCCTGACAGCGGTGGCAAGAGAAAGCGCAAGCGATCAGAGAAGAAATCGAGGTTTCGTGTTCGTGATCAAGTTGAGGTAACAATGGTGGTTCGATTTTGTTCGTATTTGATTCGATTTCTTGTTTTTTGTTGGTAGGTTTTTTGCATCTCTGATTTTTTTTGGGGTTTCAGTATTTTCTATCCGTTTTTGATGATTCTTTAGTGTGTTGCTTCTATTAGAATTGTTATTGTTGTTGCTGTTAAGCATTTGCGGATGCTTTGTGTTCTGTTTGACATCATGCAAGGCTTGTTCTCAATAGGGTATCAAAATTTAAATTGACAATGTGTGCTAATGCTGTGAATTTGTATTTGTGAGGATAAGTGAGTTGAGTCTTAGTTCAATTAAAAATTTGAGTAATAAATGTGAAATCTTGTTTTTCTTGTATTTGGTAGATTTTTTAGTATCTGCTTTTGCTTCTTTTTTGTTGATTGTATTTGTTTTGCTTTTATAAAAATATGTTTATTGCATTTAGATTAGCTACATTGTGCTATTTTGTTGATTTTATTATTGTTGTTAATTTTATATGGATGTTTTGTGTTCTGTTTGGCATTCATGTTAGGGTTGTTCCCTACTGGGTAACAAAATTCAAACTTGCAATGTGGGTGTTTAAGTTGTGAATATGCATTTTTTTAGTTCAATTGAAATTTTGCAGGTAAAGAGTGAGGAGGATGGCTTTCAGGGTTCTTGGCACCCTGGAAAAGTACTTGCATGTAAAAAAGGAGTGTTTCATGTTCGGTATAATAATTTTTTAGTCAAGGTTGGTAGGGGTAGGACACAGAAACTCACTGAGAAATTTGAAGTTTCAGACTTTGTTGATGGCAGTGGTGATTGTAATTATAGCAGGCTTATAAGGTTTGTACCGCCTCGGCTTGAGTTTGAGGAGGGGGCTTTGTCTTATGGTCTGTGTGTGGATGTTTGGCATAATGATATTTGGTGGGAAGGTGTGATTTTTTATCGCGAGAATGGTTCAAAGCAGAGAGGGATTTTCTTTCCCGATTTGGGCGATGAAATGAATGTCGGAATTAATGCAATGCGGATTACTCAGGATTGGGATGAGGTAACAAAGACTTGGCAGCGCCGGGGGACATGGGTGTTTCTTCAGTTGATTGAGGAGAATGAGCTCTCGGGATCTCTCCCGGTCTCAATGAAGCAAATATGGTATGATGTTAGGTCGAAGGAGGAGTTTCAGAAGATCGGGGAGTGGACTTGTACAGATAAAGGTCTTTGGAAGGAGCTAATAACCAAAGTTATTGATGAACACCTTGCTATCCTTTTCAGATTTATTATGGAGCCCATATCGGAGACAGCTAAATGTGCTATTGTTATTGATGTTAACACTAATTCTGAAGCAGACGCGGTTTGTCATGCTCCCGTAGCTCCTGTCATCAGCAGTAATGCCAAGATGGAACCGGGAAAGTTTTATCCTGTTAAACTTGACATAGTTCCCGGAGCTAAGGTGTGCCTGGAGGCTGTTTCAGGATTTGTTATGGAACCCATAGCGGAGACAGCTAAATGTGCTCTTGCTATTGATGTTAACACTAATTCTGAAGCAGGCCCCGGTTGTCATGCTCCCGTAGCTCCTTTAATTCGCCGTAATGCCAAGATGGAGATGAGAAAGTGGTATCCTGTTACATCCGACATAGTTCCCAGAGCTAAGGCGTGCCCGGAGGCTGCTTCAGGATGTGCAAGTTTTACCGGGAAGAAAAAGATTCTGAATGCATGTAAAACAGATGCGAGGATGCATCTGTTGTATCTTGGCTGGAAAATTGAACATATGAGGGATAAGGCCAGACGTAGTAAGCTCATGTCTAGATTTCGTTACACCTCGCCTGACGGGGAGTGTTACTATTCATTGGTACAGGCTTGCCTGGCAGTGAACAACTCGCCCTTGGAGTGTGAAGTCCCTTCTTCAATCACTCAAGATGATCCGAGAAATTTGATTGCTTCACTTGATAATCAGTTATCATTTCCACTAGCTGAACAATTTCCAGAGGCTGAGGAACCCACGTATTGCCTTGAAGATGATTCAAAAAGTATGATGGCTTCACCTGATAATCAGTTATCTTTTCCTCTCGATGAACAGTTCCAAGAGGCTGAGGACCCCGCTTATTGCCCTGAAGCTGTTGAGGACTATTATCATGCTTATGCATCCCATAGAGGCAGCAAGGAAATGAAGCAAAAGGTGAAGAATCACCTCTTAGCAATGGGGTGGAATTTTCGCCTTGTGACAAGGATAGGAGTAGCAGGTAAATTGCGGAATATCATGAGCTACCACTCACCAAGTGGTAAGTGCGTTTACTCTCTGCGACAAGCTTGTGGACGCTGGTTGGATGAAGAAGGTATTATAGGTTCTACATGTCAATCACAAGATGACTTGTGGCCAGAGGTTCAGCTCTCCAGCCTCCGAGAGTCGAGAACAAGGAAGGTTTCTGGAGCTTCAATCGAAGTAGGAGATGACCCAGATGGTAATCACCCAGCCCTTGTTGAAAGGTCAAGAAAAAGAGTACGGCAGGTGCTGCATCCAAGTTCCTTGCACCACATTCCTCGAACTATACTATCGTGGTTGATAGACAACAGTGTTGTGTTGCCAAGGGCAAAAGTTTACTATCGTAGCAGAGAGGACTTCCTTCAATTGGCAGAAGGTCGGATAACTTGTAACGGGATCAAATGTAGGTGCTGTCAGGAGGTGTTTACTCCTAGCAACTTTGAAATACATGCGGGAAATGGCAGCACTAATCATTGTGCATCTGCCAATATATTTCTAAAAGATGGAAGGTCTCTGCTAGATTGCCAAAAGCAAGTGATAGACACCTTAAGCCTCACAAGAGTGAGGTGTGGTAGGGCGAAGGGCACTCGTCATCAGGGAGGAAATGATGATATATGTACTGTTTGCCACTATGGTGGGGATTTAGTCTTGTGTGATAATTGCCCGTCTTCATTCCATACGAGTTGCTTAGGTTTGAAGGTAGATAGTATTTTTGTTTTCGGATTTACCTCTAACTTTTCAGTTTGTTCTTCTTAACCCTAACCTAATACATTCTTTTTTTCTTTCTTGTACAGGATGTTCCAGATGGCGATTGGTTCTGCCCATCATGCTGCTGTGGGATATGTTGTCAGCACACATCCAAAGTGGATACTGCACATCGGGATGATGATTTTGTCACTTGTTATCAATGCGAGCAAAAATGTAGGTTAGCTTTCTATTTTAATAAATATGCATCTTTTGCACATTTGGAATGTATTAAATTTATATTTGGTTAAATGTTATAGATCACTCTGGATGCACGACACAAAATACAGTCTACTCAGAAAGAAATGCTGAAGATAATTGGTTTTGCAGTAACAAGTGTGGAAAGGTACTTCCGACTCACCATCTTTTATTTACTTATTTAATGTGATGTTGACGTTGGCTAGTAAATGGTAATCCCCCCATAGATTTGGCTCTTATATCCTTTCCTTTTTATACTTTTATCATTTACTTCACTAGGAACAATTGTTGTTATATAGTGAATGCTATTTGTATCTTTTTAAAATGTGTCATAGTACTATATTTCTTCAATAAGTTGTTCACAAATCTATTGTAGGCAATGAACTAAATGGAGTTTCTTATGTATCCAGTTAGTTGAGACTATGTCAAAGACGAGAAATCTGATGTTATTGCCTCTAATCTGAATCTTGTTTTTGGGATGTCCTATATTAATTGTTTGTATTGTTATTAGCCATCAAGTTTTTTCTTTTAATTATTATTTTTTTTAACTTTCCTGTTCTACGAGTTTTATAACTTAAAATGGAAAAAGGAAATAATCTGCTCATTATTATCTGCCCCCTGCTGTAGATGTTAATGACCTCCTATGATCCCATTCGCTAGATTAACATTTTAGGATATGACAGTGAAGATCGTAATTGGTTACATGGTGAGCATTGCATTATCAACTTACAGGAACTCGATGAAAGCTGACAATTCTTGAAGTCATAGATCTAGTAAAAAATGGATAATGGTAGGTTCCATGAGGAGCAATGGAGCATATGTTGATTTTTTTTCTCTTGATATTTATGCATTCAAAATAAATGTCCTTTTTTCATGTTTAGTAAGTTATATATGAATTACATATGCATGTTGGTATTTATAAACGCATCCTTTTTGCAGATATTTAATGGTCTTCACAAGCTCATAGGAAAACCAGTTCCAGTGGGTGGGAATTTAACGTGGACATTGTTGAAGCCCAAGCAGTTGGATGATGGTGCTCCTGATGCTTGTGTTGAAGCCTCAACACAAATTTACTGCAGGCTCAGTGTTGCACTTGGGGTAATGCATGATTGCTTTGAGCCTGTTAAAGAACCCTACACCAAGAGAGATCTTGTTGAAGATGTTCTTTTCAATAGAGAGTGAGGCCTTCTAATCTTTCATGGAACTTATATAAGGCAACTTCACATTGTTCATTTACATAAGTCGACTTCATGGTTTTCATATTTTTTAACCATTTCTATAGTTGTTCAAGGGGATATGTAAAAGGTGACTTTTTATTTTTATTCATAGGGCTGTGCATCAACCGGTCTGGACCATATTATTTTTTTAAAGTTAAGGCTATTTAAAAAATTCTATACTACTTTTGGTACAATCTTCTTCATAATTACTCACTTAATTCACCCAGATTCACTTCAATTGTAATTATTTTCATTTCTTCATTAATATTTTATTCTATAAAAAATTCTATTGAATTCAGTCCAAACCGGTCCAGTTCAGGACCAGACATATTTCGGTCCGGTCTTGGACCAATCCAGATCCCTAGTTATTTGGAGACAAACAAACAATTCTTGTTGCTTACATAATAAAATGATTCTGGGTTGATCCTGTCACAAAAAAAATGTTAGATTTTGCTGTTTATTTTAGTTTTTATTTTTTAAACGTTCATACTTTTTCAAACCATATCGAGCTAGACCTTTAGTAGTTTTTGGCACATAGTAGCTGCTTTATTCATGGACATTTTGACTTTAGTTTACTAACTTTCCTTCTGTCAATGGACAGATCATTTGAGTTTAAAAGAGTTAATGCTATTCCTATGGTATAATGTATTTCTTGTGATTGAGCTTGCACATGTGTCACTATGTTATAATAAATGCCGTTAAAACTGAGATTTTTTGTATTTACTTCATCATACTATCACTTCAATCTTTATTTACATGATGTCAAGAATCTGCTCCTGTTGGCTAATACTAGCAATTAATGCAGGTGTGATCTAAACCGGTTAAACTTCCGAGGGTTCTATACAGTAGTTTTGGAGAGGAACAATGAAATAATTACTGTGGCTTCTATGAGGTAAGTTTTATAGAATCCCTCGTCAAAAGATATTAAGCTTCGTTAGGATTCCAATGTTTTTCTTCTTGCCATGCCATAAGAGCTATTCCACTTTAACGTTTTGTTGTATATAATACCCTGAACCGATGTATGATCATTATAGGGTATTTGGAGAAAAGGTGGCAGAAGTACCTCTCGTTGGTACTACAGTTCAGCACCGTAGACTAGGAATGTGCCGCATTTTAATGAATGAGCTTGAAAAGGTTTGTCTCTGTGTGCCATGACTGGGCAGGTTGTTTCATTACTTGACGTGTCTTTGTATAAAAAAAAATAAAAATAAAAAATAAAAAAGTTTGTCTGGTGAAACCAGGATCCTGTAAAAATAAGGATTTTTTATGGTTGAATTGTTACTAAAGTTTTTTTACTTGTTGACTTGTGATGAGATCTTCTACAACTTCAACATATTTCACCATTTTTTTTTTGTTGTGAGTTTTGAATTTTTGAATTAGTCTTTGCATACAAAAGTTCCCTAAATCTTGATTTTCTTCAGAGGCTCGCAGAAGTAGGGGTGGAGAGGCTGATTTTGCCTGCGGTGCCTAGTGTTCTCAACACATGGACTACTTCATTTGGGTTTTCGGAGATGGGAAAGTCTGAGAGATTAAAGTTTCTGGGCTGTACTTTCCTGGATTTCCCAGATACTGTATTGTGCCAGAAGCTTTTAAAAAATAACACTTCTCCAGAATCAAGCCTGTCAGGAGGTATATTTGTTTTAGCTTTAGTTTAACTGTAAAAAGGTAATTATTCCAATTATTTTACTTACCAGCATGAGCTCTCCTGTTTTTCAACTATAACAGGGATGAGCCCAAAAATTCATGCTGATGTGAACGGAAATAACGATTCCAATGACTTTGACGGGTCCAGTGCTGTCTCTGAAGTATTCCAAGCAGAACATATGGAGGAGAGTATAACTGAGAACCCAGGACTTGAGGGGTATGTCTCGTCTCCTTTTGTATATGTAAATGAACAAGTAAGAGGTATATATAATAGAACAAAGGAACAAACCCGTAAGGAATAATTAAAGTGATGACAAATTGAAGTTGTTTCCATAATGAATGAGTTTTACCCTTTAATTATTTATTTGAGTAGTGCTTGTTTGATGCGCCCTTAGTAGTGAACATTCATCGCAAAATAGAATGCTTCTCTGATGCCCTCTTTGATTCTGATTTATATATATATATATATTTATTTATTTATATTTTTTATCTCGTTCTTCTTGTCCACATCTTCTCAATCTGCACATACTGGTATGTTACTGATCATTATGATTTCTAACAGTATCAAGGAAGCCAAAGGCGATACTGGAAACCCTACCCAAGTTCATCTTCCTGTTGTGGTAATTGCTCGACACACGAGAACCATTAATGAATATCCCATTTCATTTACTTCAGTCCGTTATTTGCTTTTCAATCTGCTGATCTCTTTCTCTGACCCTGTTTGCTGTTTCTTCTCCACAGCCAGAAAAAGGAAATGGCTTTCTCAAGAGCTACAAGCGAAGGAGGAAATCGGCAAGGTTGAGTTGATTGGGTATTCAGCAACTTGGTTCCCTTTGTGATGATTGGGATTTCAGCAACTCAGTTCCCTTTGTACAGCTAAGCCCGATTAGACGTTCTGATCCAGCACTCCAAACTGCACCCGAATGTCAAGTTTTGCCTCAACCTGTATGTACTCTTCTCTTAACCGTATCGATATAGTAGTTTACATAGTCTCAGAAGAATATGATAGTATGTACATAGTTGGGAGGAGGAGATGGTGGAGTAATATATAAGATAAGGGCTCATTTTGAATGGCGTAGTATGGCTGGGAGTCCAAAAATGATTTCGGATGTGTTCTTTTTTGTGACATCAAAGATTCGTTATTTTAATAGTTGTTATCAACAAGGATGATAGAAATCCCGGAGACTGGTTGATGACTATGTTGAATAATGATCAGGTAGCTTGTTTCAGTCCTTGTACTGAGAAATGGTTTTCATGAATCCTTTAGACCAACCCAGAGCTGGCATTTGGACCCACCACATTTTGCGTGTTTGGGTTTCATAAAATAGACCCTTTTAATTTTTGGGTCGGGTTTGCCATTAGAAAATTGCTGGACATTTTGTAAATGAAACCCCTTTATGTGTTGGGGTCGGGTTAGGCCTTTTCAACCCTAAACCGAAAAACCTGACTCAAAATCTGAATGGCCTTGCTTGGTGTATATCTCATATGTGGATGATATGTGGTGTGATTGATTGAGACTTGTTAAGTTTCATGTTTTGGGCAAGTCTGTGCCTCTTGCAGACAGAGAAAGAGACACCACCATGTGGAAATGTGGAGGTGGAGGGGTCAGAATCAATGACTTTGATCTAAAGAGCTTCATAAGTAGGTACCCAAATTTGTTTTTGCCTTTTCTTATGCAGTGAACAATTTCCTTTGAGTCTTGATGCAAAACCGTCGGTTCGAGTAAAAAAACGCAGTTTTGTAATTACGAGAAAGAGTTGAGGTACTATATAACTAGAATTAATTCATATTACAGGTCGGATTTTGGTTGGATATTTTCGGGTTTGAGATGAGAAGGCCCAACTTAATCACAAGAGTTGCGGGTTATGTGGATCGCGGGTTTTTCGTGGAGGCATGGGTTTGGGTTGCCTGATCCGATCCACACATCTTTCACGACAAACCCGACCCAGTCCAAAAATAACTGGGGATATATGTGACCCAAACCCACAAAAATGTGGGTTGAATTTTGGGTGTCAGCTAGTTGAAGTTCAAATTGTAAGCTCTAAACAACACATAATGGCGAATGTGAATAGTTTTGTGTTATTAATTTTCATGCATGTTATTAGTCTTTTGAATCATGTCCGATGACCTAGTCTATTATGTGCAATCCAACCGGGTAGAATTCGGGTGTCTGGTTCAGGTTCGAATTGTGATGTTTATATACATTAGATCATTAGATTTGAACATTTGGGTCGGATTTGCCTTGGAAAATACTCTATCGCAGCTAGATTTACACATCTTCCACACCGTATCACTAAAATAAATCTATCGGGCGATTTAGGTTAACCCCAATGCGCGTTTTATGCAATAAGTTCAAGTCCACATTGCCCGCTTCACTCTATCCCTAACCTCCCTACCACTCGCCCTATACCTATCCACATATCCCTATCACAATTCACAAACACAGCTAAGTATTCATAATTATGGGAAAAAAGCAAGAGTGTCCGCTTGAGTTGTACAAAAATGTAGTGCTCATTTATTGATAGAGACCAATCTAACATGCTTCAGTGGAAATAAAAATGAATGCTCATAGTAGGTGAAGCTTGAGCTTGTGCTTGTGCTACTCTCATCTATGCATCACAAGCTTTTGGTTTTGTGGCTCATAAAGAATTTTGGATAAGCTCAAATATTACTTGCCCTTTTTACTTTTTCCCTCCGATCATTGATGTAGGATTACCCAACTTGGTTAGTCTATTTGATCTCATTGGTTATGATATTGACTTTTCTAATTTAGAAAAAGTTAAAATATCGGGACATTGTTTAATTCAAGTCGAACTAATCACTTAATTAGCAAAAAAACTGAACTAAATGTTATCACGAGCTTTCTGTAAAACTAATCTTTTAACTGTTTGTAATGGAACTTGCATTCTTTCTCATCACATGATTAGGACATGATATTCATACTTTGATACCTAAAATACCCTTTTGCATAAAGAAAATTTGTTCTCCCATTGTGTCACCTCTTTTGTTCTTTGGTTGAAACGAGAAATAAAATAAATGAATACAAATAGTATATTATATAAGAACAAAATAGTATTTTTCTTACTTAATCTAATAGACTCGTAACGCGTAAAGAAAAATTAGAGTAATTGTATAATTTAAAACTTTTAAAACAATGAAACAAGAGAGAATAATGTTGTGTATACACAAGTGAAGCAAAGCAAAGAACATTGCCTCTATAAACTTGAAAAACCCACCTTTGTTATTTTGATTCCTTCTAAGTATTCTTCCATCACTCTCTCTTCTTTTTCTTAGGTGACTTCATAACTAGACAATAGGGATTGGAATCAAACTTGGAGGCTCCCAATGGGACCCACCAACCCTTATTCAATGGCAATGAGGGCCACCTCTTGTTGATGGTAGGGCATTGTGCCCCAAAAAAGGTGGGACCAATGGCTCTCAACCATGCATTCTTGGGCTTGCTTGGCCCTTTTCATCTCCAACTTGCATGCCCTTAATTTTCATCATCTACCTCTCCACTTTATCATAATTACAAAAATGTTCGTGCCTTCAATCTTCATACCCAACTTGAAATGTTGAGGTGAATTGGTCATGAGTGTGATATGAATGTATATGTGGAATGCACCAATGAATAAAATGTACTAAGAAGTTAACTTAGGGCTCTAATGATCAAATTAGAAGAAAAGGAACACGATCAGTTATGAGTTTTTCGTTTTTTGTTTTTCAAGTTTCACATCAGTAAATAATACTCTCTCCGTCTCAAAATGAGTGTCTTGTTTCATTTTTATTTTTGTCCCAAAATGAGTGTCTTGTTTCCTTTTCATTTTTGCTCCAAAATGAGTGTCTTGTTTCCTTTTCTAGTAAGTTAGTTATGCATGAATTGTCAATAATATTCTTATAAAAGGTTAGTTAGGATCTCTCAACACATGATTATGAGGATATAATAGTAAACTTACCACACTAACTAATTTCTTTTTAATTTTTCTCAAAATAGAAAGGAGAATACTTATTTTGGGACGGATGGAGTATAATAAATCAAATCTATAACTTTATCAATGTGTTGATTTAATTTATGATATAGTTTTTAAGATATTGACATGCATTAGTTAATATGATATTTGCAAAACCGAATTTGAGGCAAGTGAAGCAAGCTCGAACATTTTGTATTAAAAGTAGAAATCTGATACCATCAACCTTTGTGAGTTATGGTTTAAGTATGATTTTTTCAACTCCAATCCCAAAAAAAAAAATCCAATCCACTTCAACCCATTTCCAAACTACTTTTTCTGATAAATACATGGTGCCCAAAATAGCCTCCATATAGTAAAAACTTAAATTCAATCCAAAATTCACAATTTACACTTACAAAAATCCGACCTAGAAAACAAATTGTTATCTCTACTCCCAAAGTAATTGGAAAATATAAACAGAAAAAATAAAGTATTTTATGTTTCCAACCAATAAGAGCCCTTTAATTCCCAAATGAATAGCACACAAGACAACTACACAAACAAGCACAACCCAACATAAAGGCCAATGCCAATTCCTTCCATATAAATATCATGTGAAACACTACAACTCCACCAACAAAGACACTCCGTTTTTATTTTTCTTCTTCCACAAAACCAAACCAAAAACAGAGCAATGTCTCTATTTTGTAACCTTGGTTTTTCATTTTTGCTTCTTCTAGCACTCACGTTGGTGTCGCCGACGACTCAGCTGAGTCTTCAACAACCCAGAAACCAATCCACAGCTTGTTCTCTGTTCGTCGGAAACTGGGTTCGCGACGAATCGTACCCAATTTACAAATCCTCGGATTGTCCCATTATCGATCCTGAATTCAATTGCCAAATGTATGGACGACCCGATTCTGGGTACCTGAAATATCGCTGGAAACCGCTCAATTGTGAGCTCCCCAGGTTCTTGAATTTTCCGATCCCGACCACTCATTCTGTTTTATTTTGTCGTTGCTGCTCTGCTTTTTCACTCACTCTGTTTCATTTTGTTGCTGCTGCCCTGTTTTCCGGATCACTCTCTTTTGTATTGTTGTTGCTGCTCTGTTTTTCGGCTCACTCTGTTTTGTTCATATACTTTGTTTTCTTTATTGTTGTTGCTCTGTTTTTCTTTAATTACTATTTACTCGTTAATGTCTCAAAAACACGTGACTACACTTTTCAATTTTGATACCATATACATCTTATATGTTTTCAATTTTGTCGGTAAATAATTAATTTTGATAGAAAATTTCATTCTCTTGAAACCAAAAGATGTATAGACTCAGGTTAGAACAAAGTCCTCAAATAATCAATTTTTCTCTATGTGGGTTTCCGTCTTTAGATGGCGGCTAGGGTTTAGAGTTTTTTGCTCAGTTTTTTCCGGCAGCCGGGCGACGGCAGTGAC
>JAYMTA010005099.1:0-11823 GCA_036897625.1 Pelargonium cotyledonis
TTGCACTTTTGCTACTTAATTGTTGATCATATTTGCTGGTATGAATATATAATCATTTGGTGAACACTTGTGACTGGTACTTTTTTATATGAGTCTGGCTCCTGTACTTTTTCAAACTATGATTTTGGTCTAAATTGAGATTTTTTTTATTGGGTGGGTGACGTGGCGGATTGATGACCTGGAGTGGTGACATGGAAAAATAATGACGTGGCTGAGTGACGTGGCAATCTCGCTGACATGGACGTGTGTGACCGAGAATAGCAGGTCATCTGGACCAAAATTATAGTTTGCAAAAGTACAAGGCCAAAACCATGTAAAAAACTACATAGAGGGCAACTCTAAAGTTTCAAAAAGTTAAGGGACTAGCACCAATTTATCTTAAACAAAATAAAAAAGAAGAAATTATATGTTCATCAACACGAACAGAGAGAGAGAAAAGGGAAAGAGAAGTCGGGGCTGTGCTCTAGTGATTCCGGCGGAGAGCTCCGGCGACTCCAGCGGCGGTGCAGCTAGGGGACGAGAAGACCGGCGGTCTGGTTGAGAGACTCCGACGGGGATCGCGTGAGTGGAGGCGGCTAGCGTCGGAAGCGGCTTCTTCGTGGCAGCGACGACTGGGCTCCGGCGAGGAAGGGAGGACGCGTTTGACTCCGGGGAGCACGATTCCGGCGGCAGAGAAGTAGAGGGGATGAGGGCGGTGGCTGGCCGGTGAGATTTCGGCGGAGAATGGGTTGTTCCCGGGAGCTCTCTCTCTAAAAAAATTGGCTCTTTTTGGTTCTCTCTAAAATTGCTCTCAACTCTCTCTGAAAATTGGATTTTAGTTCTCAAAATTGATTCCTGATTCTTTTTTTCTCTCTGAAAATTTTCCTCTCCCTTTTTTGTTGTGAATTGGCCATCCCTTTAAGAGTGGGAATGGGGGGTTTCAAAATTTGAAATTTAAAATTGTTCATGGAAGAGGAAGGTGGAGCATGAATTGGGAAAGGGCTGTTGGGGTCACGAGAAGAGAGAGAAGAAAGAGGAAGGAGATGGAATTGGTTGTGGTCTGATCTGGTTTGGTTTGGTTTGAACCGGTTCAGTTTGATTTGGTCACTTGGTAACAAAAATGGACTTGGGCTTAGGCTATGGGCCAAAAGCAAAATGGAAAAGAAAGGCACAAACAAAGACCCAAACAAAAATGCAAAAAATGAATAAATTAAAGAAAAATGCTACTTGTTCCAAATTTTGTACAAAATGACATGGCGGCTTATGTGGCGATATGTAATTCTTATTTTTTTAGTTTAATATCAAGTTTATATGAATAGTAAACTGACTTATATGATACCATTGTCCTCCCATAAATTTTTGGAGCTGAGCGCCCGATTTATAAGACAAACTGTACACTTGGCAAATTTTGATTCGTCCAACTCATCACCCACAAAAATTATGTGTCATATCTAGTTAAATGACAGAGTTTTGTACAATAGTTTGGACATATAGCATTATTCTAAATTAAATACCAAGACGAAAATTACCAAAATGTGCCTAATGGCAAAAAAGAAAGAAAGTAAAAACACAAAAAAAAAAAAAACACAACACGACAGCAGATCGATCCACTCGACATAACAAAAATAAAAAACAAATTAAAAATTGATCTTGCTTTGGTTTTGATTTTTAAATCCAAATTGATGATTTTGAATAAGTCGTCTCATCACTGAAAGCTTTGAGAACACTTGTTATCGAGTACGGAATCGGGTGTCTACAATATTCGATTCGAGACATTCTCGAAACATATTCGATCGAAACACGTTCAAATTGGGAAATTCTCGGGACATATTAGATCAAAACATATTTGATACGGGACATATTCGATCGAAACACATTTGATGCGGGACATATTCTCAGGACATATTCGATTAGGGACTTTCTCGGGACATATTAGATCGAAACACATTCGATTTGAGACATATTCGATTCAAAACACATTGGACTCGGGACATATTCAATTCAGGACATTCTCGAGACATATTTGATCGAAACACATTCGGTTCGGGACATATTCTAGTTGGGACATATTCGATTCGAAACACATTCAACTCGAGACATTCTCAGGACATCTTCTATTAGAAACACATTCGATTCGGGACATTCTTGGAACATATTAGATTGAAACACATTTGATTCGGGACATTCTCGGGACATATTCGATCAGGACATTCTCGAGACATATTCAATTCAAAACACATTCGATTAAGGACATATTCGATTTGAAACACAACTGATTTGAGACATAGTCAATTCGGGACATTTTCGAGACATATTCGATTCAAAACACATTCGATTCGGGACATTTTCGAGACAAACTCGATTGAAACACATTCCACACCGATTCGGAACATTCGCTTTAGAACATTCTCGGGACACACTCAAGATATATTTGATTCGGGACATTCTCATGACATATTCGATTTGGGTAATTCTCAGGACATTCGCTTTTGAAAATTCTCGTGACACACTCAAGATATATTTGATTCGGAACATTCTCAGGACATATTCGATTTGGGACAATCTCGGGACATATTTGATTTGAAACACACTCGATTCGGGACATTCTCGGGACATATTTGATCGAAACACATTCGATTCGGAACATTTTCAAGACATACTGGATTCTAAACACATTCAATTCGGAACATTGAAACACATTCAATTTGGGATTTTTTTAGGAAATATTCGATTCGAAATAAATTCATTTGGGGACATTCTCGGGACATATTCAATTCGAAACACATTCGATTAAGGACATTCTTGGGACATATTTAATTTGAAACACATTTGATTCGGGACATTCTCAGGACATATTCGATCAAAACACATTCGATTCGAGACATATTCGATTGGAACACATTCAGTTCGGGACATTCTCGGGATATATTCAATTCGGGACACATTTGATTCAGGACATTCTCGGGGCATATTCGATTCAAACACATTTTATTTGAGAAATATTCTATCGAAACACATTCGTTTCGGGACATATTCGACCGAAACACATTCAATTTAGGACGTTCAATTGAAACACATTCAATTGACATATTTGATTCGTGACATTCTGGGGACATATTCCATTGAAACACATTCAATTCGGGAAATATTCGATCGAAACAGATTCAATTCGAGAAGTATTTGGTCGAAACACATTCGATTCGGGAAATATTTGATCGAAACACATTCGATTGAAACACATTCGATTCAGGACATTAACGGGACATATTTGATTCGACACATACTCAATTTCAGGACATTCTCGGGACATATTCGATTGAAACACATTCGATTCGAGACATATATAATTAGGAATATTTTCAAGACATATTCAATTCTGACATTCTCGGGACATTCAATCGAAACACATTCGATTCAGGACACTTTTCAAGACAGTCTTGCAACATATTCAATTCGGGACATTCTCGGGACATATTCGATTTGACACATACTCAATTTCGGAACATATTCGATCAAAACACATTCGATTCAAGACATATTCAATTGAAACACATTCATTTCGGGACATTCTTGGGATATATTTAATTCGGGGAATTCTTGGGGAATATTCGATCGAAACACATTCGATTTGGGACATTCAATTGAAACACATTCGATTCGGGACATTTAATTGAAACACATTCAATTGAGGACATATTTGAATCGGGACATTGTCGGGAAATATTCGATCGGAACAAATTTGATTCAGGAAATATTCGATCGTAACACATTCGATTGCGTTCATATTCGAATCGAAACACATTCAATTCGGGACATATTCAATTCGAAACATATTCAGTTAGGGACATTCTCGGGACATATTCGATCGAAGCACATTCGATTTAGGACATATTCGATTCGGGACATACTCAGTACATATTCGATCAAAACACATTCGATTGAGACATGTTCGATACAAGACATTTTCGGTACATTTATTCAATTCAAAACACATTAAATTTAGAACATTTCGGGACATATTCATCCTTAGGACATTTTCGGGACATATTTTCGTGATACGGGACATACGTGATTTGGGACATTTGTAAATAAAACCACCATCAAAATCAACATAATTAAAATTGTCTCACCAAAAACTGAGTAAAAGTGAAAAGACAGAGATATAATTAAACAACATAAAGATGATGAATATTGAAATATACCTGAAAACATTACTCAACATGCTCAGGTCCCCCATAGTCACCATTTGGTCCATAGTTTTTAGGGTCCATCTTGAAATACTGTCACCTGAAAATTGAAAAGGAAAAAAGAAGGCAGATTTATCAAAAGAAACCACAAATCAAAATGCTCCAGCAACTAGCTTATTATAGTAGTTAATAGCAAGAGAAACTTATGATTGACATATATAACACTAAATAGCAGGAAGGCGTTAACAAAGAATACTCAGATTCACAAATACAATACCCCCAGTATTACAATGCTCTATACTTAATATTAGAACCTAACAATTTTCAGATATTTTCTTAACCATCATCAAGAAAACACTAGGGTTTAAGAAAATTACTCTGACAAGCTCCCTTTGTTGACAGTTGGCGAAGAATCCCCCATTATATTCCTATCGCCTATTGTGCCCAATCAGCAGAAGCTTGTGCCAACAGGGCTAAAACCACCTTCACAAATAAAAATCCAATTTTTCAGCATTAAGGTATAACTAATTCAAATTGGAAACACACGCACCAACGCATGAGAAAGAGGAACACATATCCAGATCGGTTACCTTGGAAATTAGCACCTACGATCACACCCAGATCGTTCTCATATGATCCAGCCATTTCAACAATTTGCAAAGAATAACTTTGGAAAATCAAAACCCAAATAACCCATTTGGTTGGGTAGTGCTCTAAATCCCAAGAGTGTGCAAGTCAAAGGAAACGGAAGGCTTTTAATACAAATAAGAGCACTTCAAGGAGATCATCGTTTATATGCAACGAAACACAAATACAGCATATAAAGAAAAGATGTAATGTGCTTACGAATTAATGAAGTCAACAAAAGAATGAAAAGAAAATAGCTAATGTAAGTCAAAGAAATATCATTTGAGAGAAGATCGCGGACTTGTTCATTGTATATCTCCACTATTTGGACTCCAATTTCGTATAAAATGGAGCTTCTCCTGCTTTGTGATATTTGGAATAGATCATTTAACACTCAATAGTTGACGCCCCAATTCTCTTTCGATGATATATTAGGTTTACTCTAGGACAAATACAGTAAGGAAAATGCATAAGATACAATTGCAAAATCTAACAAATGCTAGAGGAAACTAAAGATAAGTTACATACCATTGTATACGGCTTCCTTGAACCAGTTTGACCATAGGCAAAGATACAAACACATCCATCAGGAACATACCTAATTAATGGTTGTGCATCTATGCATACCTCCTCTGCCAGCATATAATATTGTTATAAATTAGCGAAGGATTAGAATAGCTTTTCTTGTCATATTATGCAAAGTAGAATATGATGTAAATTTAGACATATAACTTTAAAGTGTTCTATTTGACTTGACAAGAAAAGTAAACCTTGAGTAGCCGTAGAGCTGAAAACCTTATTGAACTTGAATAATCCGCGACTATCTTTTCAAGAATCTTTTGTCATATCTACTTCTTGTTTTAGTAATGAAATCTCAATATCACTCTGAAACTTCACTTTCTTCGACTAATCACATCCTATTAGTCATATTTTTTACTTTCTTCAAGTCTGATATTTTGAGCCTGCAAACCAAAGGATGTATATGCACAATGTATGAGGTACATAAAATAAATGATCAGTAAAAAGAAAGTGAAACACGGTTACTAACGAATGCAATAATACATTGTTGTAATTGAAGCTGTTTCATAACAACCTATGAAAATTATGAATAACAGTTTAGGACCAGTTCAATTAGATTTTTATAAACTAAGTACCATAAAAAAAAAGCATGCACCCAAAACTATCATTTAAAGTACCTCATTTTCATCACTAGTCCCTGCTACAAGGGTTTCTAGTAATCTTATTTTTGACTGATACTACTCTTCTCGAGGTTTGCTGCAGAAATAAAAAAAAAATGTGAATATCAGTTATCTACTAGGACAACAAGAGTATATTGTTAAGGGAAGATGTATTCTGCTTTGCTTTGCAGTGATTTGTTTATATGTTGTGTCTCCTTATGTCTGTCTCCAGTTGCTTAAGAGCGATCTACACTTATCTAATCTTTCACTTCCAGCAAGATCAACCAAATGTAAGTTCATACCATGAACATGGACAGTGAGAACACTGCAAAATATAAATAATAATGTGTCAAACAAAAGATGTAATTCAAGGACTAAATATTAAATGAAAGTGAAAACAAAAGAACAATCTGTGGGATTGACTATTTCATTCATCAAGCCAATATGTATCAATTCAAAACATCGGAGGTAGAATTAACTGGGTGCATACTTGCGTCAGGGACAGCTAACCCATTTGGTTGGGTAATGCTCCAAATCCCAAGTGTGTCCAATTCAAAGGAAACATAATTAATACAAATAAGAGCACTAAAAGAAGATCATCATTTATATGCAACAAAACAAAAATATAGCAAGATAAAGATGTAATGTGCTTAGGAATTTATGAAGTGAGCAACAAAATAAAAGACAATAGCTAATGTAAATATGTGGTTAGTTCAGAACTTCGAATCAAACATGGGGAACTTAAACCGTGCGTAATCGGGACATTCATATTAGGGAAATTCGTGAGAGGAGACATTCGTGATTTGGAACATTCGTAATTCAGACATTCGTGATAGTAACATTCGTGATAGGAACATTCGTATTCTCGCCATTCTTATTTGGGACATAAGTATTAGGAACTTTCGCAATTTGAGACTTTCGTTATATGGGATATTCGTTAATCGGGACATTCATAATTCTATACATTCGTAATAGGACCATTCGTGATTTGGGACATTTGTGTCTCGGGGCATTCGTAATTCGGAACAATCGTAGGACATTCGCAATTCGGGGTAACACATTAAATTTAGGACATTTTCAGGACACATTCATTCTTAGGACATTCTCGGGACATATTCGATCGAAACACATTCGATTCGAGACATATTTGATTCAAACACATTCATTTCGGGACATTCTTGGGATATATTCCATTCGGAACATTCTTGGGGCATATTCGATACGGGACATATTCGATTTGTGACATTCAATTGAAACACATTCAATTGACATATTCGATTCGGGACATTCACGGGACATATTCGATCGAAACATATTTGATTCGGAAAATATTCAATCGAAACACATTCGATTCGGGAAATATTCAATCGAAACACATTTGATTTAGGAAATATTCAATCGAAACACATTCGATTTGGGACATTTAATTAAAACACATTCAATTGAGGCCATATTCGATTCGGGACATTCTAGGGAAATAATCGATCGAAACACATTCGATTCGGGAAATATTCGATTCAAAACATATTCAATGCAAGACATTTTCGGTACATATTCCATTCGAACCAGGACATTTTCGAGACACATTCATTCTTAGGACATTCTCATGACATATTCGATTAAAACACATTCAATTGGGAGCATTCTCGGGACATATTCAATTCAAACATTCTCATGGCATATTCAATCGAAACACATTCGATTCGGAAAACAATTCGGGACATTCTTGTGACATATTTGATTCGAAACATATTCAATTCTAGACATTCCGGTACATATTCGATCAAAACACATTTGATTTGTGACATATTCAATTGAAACACATTCAATTCAAGACATTCTCGGGACATATTCGATTCGAAACATACACAATTTCGTGAAATATTTGATTCAAGACATATTCGATTGAAACACATTCATTTCGAGACATTCTTGGGATATATTCAATTCGGGACATTCTTGGGGCATATTCGATCGAAAGATATTCAATACGGGACATTATCGGGACATATTTGACCAAAGCATATTCGATTTGAGACATTCAACTTAAACACATTCAATTGACATATTCGATTGAAACACATTCGATTCAAAAAATATTCGATTGAAACACATTCGATTCGAGAAATATTCGATCGAAACACATTCGATTTGGGACATACAATAGAAACATATTCAATCGAAACACATTTGATTTGAGAAATATTCGATCGAAACACATTCAATTCGGGAAATAATCGATCGAAACACATTTGATTCGGGAAATATTCGATCGAAACACATTCAATTCGAAAATATTCGATTGAAACACATTCGATTCAGGAAATGTTCGAAACATATTCGATTCGAAACTTATTCAATACAAGACATTTTCGGTACATATTCCATTCGAACCACATTAAATTTAGGACATTTTCGAGACACATTCATTCTTCGGACATTCTTGGGACATATTCGATCGAAACACAATCGATTCGAGACATATTCGATTGAAACACATTCAATTAGGAACATTCTCGGGACATATTTAATTCGGATATTCTCACGACATATTTAATCGAATCACATTCGATTCGGGAAACAATTCGGGACATATTTGATTCGAAACAAATTCAATTATGGACATTCTTGGGATATTCGATTCGACACAACACAATTTGGGACATATTCGCTTGAAAACACATTCATTTCAGGACATTCCCGGGATATATTCAATTCGGAACATTCTTGGGGTATATTCGATCGAAACATATTCGATACAAGACATATTCGATTTAAACACATTCATTTCGGGACATATTCGATTGAAACACATTCGATTCGGGAAATATACGATCGAAACATATTCGATTTGAGACATCAATTGAAACACATTCAATTGAGAACATATTCGATCATAACACATTCGATTTGGAACATTTAATTGAAACACATTCAATTGAGAACATATTCGATTCGGGACATTCTCGGGAAATATTCGATCGAAACACATTCGATTTGAAACATATTCAATACATAACATTTTTGGTACATATTCCATTCGAAACACATTAAATTTAGGACATTTTCGGGACACATTCATTCTAAGAACATTCTCGGGACATATTCGATCGAAACACATTCTATTCGAGACATATTTGATTGAAACAGATTCAATTAGGAACATTCTCGGGACATATTCAATTCGGACATTCTCATGGCATATTCAATCGAAACACATTTGATTCGGAAAACAATTCGAGATATTCTCGGGACATATTCAATTCTGGATATTCTCGGTACATATTCGATCAAAACACCTTCGATTTGAGACATATTCAATTGAAACAATTCAGACATTCTCGGGACATATTCGATTCGACACAAATAATTTCGAGACATATTAGATTGAAACACATTCGATTTGAGACACATTCAATTGAGGACATATTCGATTCGGGACATTCTCGAGATATATTCAATTCGGGACATTCTTGGGGCATATTCATACGAAACACATTCAATTGGGGACATTCAATTGAGATATTTGATTTAGCATATTCTCGGGATATTCGATTGAAACATACTCAATTCAGGAAATATTTGATCAAAACACATTCGATTCGGGAAATATTCGATCCAAACACATTCAATTCGGAAATATTCGATCGAAACACATTCGATTTGGGACATACAATAGAAATACATTCAATTGAAAATATATTCGATTGAAACACATTCGATTCGGGAAATATTCGATCGAAACACATTCGATTCGAGACATATTCGATTGAAACACATTTATTTTGTTACATTCTCGGGATATATTCAATTCGGGACATTCTTGGGGCATATTCGATCGAAACATATTCGATACGGGACATTATCGGGACATATTTGATCGTAACATATTCGATTTTGGAAATTCAATTGAAACATATTCAATTGACATATTCTAGTCGAGACGTTCTCGGGACATATTCGATTGAAACACATTTGATTCGGGAAATATTCGATGGAAACACATTCGATTTGGGAAATGATTGATCGAAACAATTCTGGAAATATTCGATCGAAACACATTTGATTCGGGACATACATTAGAAACACATTCAATTGAGAACATATTCGATCGAAACACATTCAATTGAGAACATATTCGATTGAAACACATTCGATTCAGGAAATATTCTATCCAAACACATTTGATTCGGAAAATGTTCGATCGAAACACATTTAATTCGAAACTTTTTCAATACAAGACATTTTCGGTACATATTCCATTGGAAACACATTAAATTTAGGACATTCTCGGTACATATTCGATTGAAACACATTCGATTCGAGACATTTGATTGAAACACATTCAATTAGGAACATTCTCGGGACATATTCAATTAGGACATTCTCATGACATATTCAATCGAAACACATTCGATTCGAAAAACAATTTGGAACTCTTTCGAGACATATTCGATTCAGGACATATTCGATCGAAACACATTCGATTTGGGACATATTCGATCGAAACACATTCGATTCAAGACATATTCGATTGAAACACATTCATTTCGGGACATTCTTGGGATAACTTTAATTCGGGACATTCTTGGGGAATATTCGATCTAAACATATTCGATACGGGACATTCTCGGGACATATTCGATGGAAACACATTCGATTTGGGACATTCAATTGAAACACATTCAATTGAGGACATATTCGATTTGAAACATATTCAATACAAGACATTTTTGGATTCTATTGGAAACACATTAAATTTAGGACATTCTCGGGACATACTCGATCGAAACACATTCGATTCGAGACATATTCAATTGAAACACATTCAATTAGGGACATTCTCGGGACATATTCGATCGAAACATATTCGATTCAGGACATATTTGATTGAAACACATTCAATTGGGAACATATTCGATTCGGGACACTCTCAGTACATATTCAATCAAAATACATTCGAATGAGACATGTTCGATACAGGACATTTTCGGTACATATTCGATTCAAAACACATTAAATTTAGGATATTTCGGGACATATTCATTATTAGGACATTCTCGGAACATATTCATTCTTAAGACATTCTCGGGACATATTTTTGTGACACGGGACATACATGATTTGAGACATTTGTAATTAAAATCACCATCAAAATCAACATAATTAAAATTGACCCACCAAAAACTGAGTAAAAGTGAAAAGAGAGATATAATTAAAATACATAAAGATGATGAAATATTGAAATATACCTGAAAACATTACTTAACATGCTCAGGTCCCCCATAGTCATTGGTCCATAGTTTATAGAGTCCATCTTGAAATACTGTCACCTGGAAATTAAAACGAAAAAAGAAGGCAGATTTATAAAAAGAAACCACAAATCAAAATGCTTTAGCAACTAGCTTATTATTGTAGTTAAGGGCAAGAGAAACTTATGATTGACATATATAACACTAAATAGCAGGAAGTAGAATATACCTACTTAACATTCAAATACAAGCATACGACCCATACCATCCTAATTGTCTCCCCAATATACCAGGTATTACTTGTCTTCTAAATTGAAAATTAAAAAGCAGTAAAATTATATAAACAAGGATATGAAAGATTGTACCTATCTAGCTATGGCTACTATCAAATTTATGGGTCTCAAGACTCAAATTTATGGGGACTTCTAGTGAACCTAAATGCATCAATTCAAATAACTGGACACATCATTTGGTTACACACGAAATCGACTATATTTTTCCAATCTCTTTCCTTAACAATCATCAAGCAGAATTCCTCAACCAAAAAAAAAAAAAAAAACAAAAAAAAGACATAGGGGTTAAAGAAATTCACCTGGACAG
>JAYMTA010005100.1:0-11823 GCA_036897625.1 Pelargonium cotyledonis
ATTTGAAACACACTAAATTATCTTATAATTCTTAATTTTTACAAAAAATGGAAACAAGACACTCATTTTGGGACGGAGGGAGTATTATTATTGTTTTTGTTGTTTGATTTGTATTCTCCTGGCCGATTGACGTTCATTATTATTATTATTATTATTTATCTGTTTCATAATTTATGTTGTTGTTTATTTGATTTTTATTCTCCTGGCTGATTGAAGTTCGTTATTATTCTTTATCCGCTTCCTAATTGACTCTTCTGGAAATATTTTTTCAACTTCTGTTCTGAGAAATCTGTGTGTTGATTGACTTCTTGATCATCCAGAATCTTAATCAACACCTCCATTGCAAAATAAGCTATGTTAATCAGAGTTGTCTTCTGTGAATTTTGGTCTGTGGGACTGATGTGCACTGATCAATTCTGTGAATTTCAGTCTGTTGGATTGATGTGTGCTGGTCTGCCTCAGTTTCATTGAATGATTGTATGTGCACATTTTACTAATTGTTTTGCTAGATCAAATTGATTTTCAATTTGTTTAACTTGTCAATTTTTCTTATTGATGGGGCAGGGGAAACCTGTCTTGCTCTATTAATACACCTAGCATTTATCTTTGTTGATTCATGAATTAGTTGGCTTGAAAACTTTTGATAACAATCTAAAAGTATTAAAAGTTTCATTATTTTTTTTTAAATTGTTTATGTATTTAATTTGTTTTCATAACATGGACTTGGTTCTGTTGTTAACATAGAAGTCTTCAAGGTTGTTGTCATAGGTTGAAGCATAGTTCTGTTTTTGTGTGTGTGATCGTGTACTGTTCATCATTGGCCACATGCTTAAAAATAGGTGTATGATCATGTACCAATCTTCATTGCACATGTGCTTGAAAATGAGTTTAATGTTAAGCGTGGAAGTGGTACATTGTTTACTCTTGATTCCTTTGCTGGGCATACTTTCCGAATGTGAATATGGTTTAAGTTTGATAATTTCTTAATCATATACTGGTTCTGTGGCCATACTTGACATTCTAAATGTCTGACAGTTCTTTTGTTGGTGGATATAGTGACTTATAGCTATTTCTTATTAACTAGTTAGCCTCCTAAAATTCTCAAAAGCTCTTGACCCCACTAATGCTGGATCTACATCCATACTCTTTGAACTGTCATGTACTAGAATAGTATTTTATATGATTATATGTGTGATTCAAGCCGCAATTTGTATATGTGCTGTCGATTTGTGGTGTATATCTTGAAAATTTGTCTGTAATGCATTTGCTTCGTTGGCTTATCTTTTATTTTTTAATCCAGGGAGGTCCTGCTCCTGCCTTGATTAAGGCGGAAGTTCCCTGGTCAGCTAGAAGAGGGAACCTCTCTGAGAAGGATCGCGTCTTGAAGACCGTGAAAGGGTAAGGTGTTGTGAAGATCATATGTTTGGCATGGAGTTTCCACTTTATTCAGAGTTTATTATCTAGTTTATGCTTCATGGATGTATCCTTTGGGCAATACTTTCTTTTGAATGATATATTGACCCGTGTATCCATGTCCTTGGATTCCAGGCTTCGTAGGATACAATACAGAATGTTGAAGGAATGTGGGTTTTATGACATTTTACTTTCTTTTATTCTTTATATGTTTTCTCTTGCCTATAAATGCGTAACATTCTTATCTACGTAGGCAAATTTAGTTAGTTTTTCCTTCTATTGCTGCACTGTGCTAGGTTGACACTTCTGACTTTGCGAAGCATTTTGCGGGTTTTCTCTTGCATGTTGTTCATACCATAAATCTTGTGTGTAATTTAGTCATATATTAGAAACTTTCATGAATATGGCATGATCAAATGAATATAATGTTAATATGTTATCTTGTTTTATATTAATTCCTCGTATCTATATTTTTTGATAATTTTTACTGCAGGATAACCATATTAATGTTGAACTTTACAACTAGGGTCAGTAGTTTAAGTAGAAATATAGCTTTATCTGCATGAAGTAAATATCACAACAGACCAATTAGTCAATCATACTCTACTATACAATTTTCATATTATATGACATCCATGTTTTTATGCTCTCAACTATGGTCAGTGATAAATTAATTTACACTGTGTAAGCCTTTTTTTAAGAGTTGCAGAAATTCTCAAGGTCGACCAGCATATTGAACTTTGTTTCTGTTTCTTGTGCAGGATACTGAACAAGCTTACTCCCGAAAAATTTGATCTTCTTAAGGGTCAACTAATTGACTCTGGTATCACATCAGCTGATATCTTAAAGGTTGCTAATCATTCATGATTTGTTGACTATTGAATATACTGTTATTTTGATATTTCAAAAATTGTGACTGGTGTCATCGTTATGTTCTACTGCAGGGAGTTATTTCATTGATATTTGAGAAGGCTGTTTTAGAGCCAACGTTTTGCCCCATGTATGCTCAATTGTGTTCTGATCTCAATGAAAAGCTTGCTTCGTTCCCTTCTGATGAGCCTGGGGGAAAAGAGATTACCTTCAAGCGAATCCTCCTGAATAATTGTCAGGAGGCATTTGAAGGTGCTGAGAAACTGAGGGAAGAAATGAGGCAGATGACTGCCCCTGAGCAAGAACTGGAGCGTAGAGATAAAGAGAGAATGATCAAGCTTCGTACTCTGGGAAATATCCGTTTGATTGGAGAGCTTCTGAAGCAGAAAATGGTCCCTGAGAAGATTGTTCATCACATTGTTCAGGTTCTTAGTGGATTTCCTCATTTAGCCACTTTTTTATTTTGCAAGGCATACCGTGTTAACTTTTAGATTGCTTATTGGAATTTTGTTGTTGCAAAACAGGAGCTTCTTGGAGCTGATATCAAGTCTTGTCCTGCTGAGGAAAATGTTGAGGCCATATGCCAGTTTTTCGTCACTATCGGGAAGCAGCTTGATGAAAGCCCTAAATCAAGGCGAATTAATGATATATACTTCAGCCGATTGAAGGAACTGAATTCAAATCCTCAACTGGCACCACGATTGCGGTTCATGGTTCAGGATGTTATTGATCTGCGATCCAATAGCTGGGTACCAAGACGTGAGGAGGTGAAATTTCAAATATCCCCAGCCTTTCATCTATTCTCTACTTTCTATAAGTGTCTCACTAATAATTTATCTTTTTTTCTAATCACATGATTCCTACCTTGATTTTGGCAGATAAAGGCCAAAACCATCAATGAGATCCACTCTGAGGCTGAAAAAAACCTTGGCTTGCGACCGGGTGCTACAGCAAGCATTAGAAATAACCGTACATCTGGTGCACAAGGGGGTGTAAGTCCTGTGGGATTTCCCATGTCTCGACTTGGTGCTGGTGGTATGATGCCTGGCATGCCAGGAACTAGGAAAATGCCTGGGATGCCTGGTTTAGACAATAACAACTGGGAGGTGCCTAGATCACGGTCAATGCCAAGGGGTGATGGACCGGGGATGCAATCTACTGGACGTCTTCAGTCACCATTGATTAACAAGTCACCGTCAGTGAACCCAAGGTTATTACCTCAGGGCAGCGGTGGAATCATAAGTGGGAAGAGTAGTGCCCTATTGCAGGGTAGCAGTATCCCTGCTCGTCCTTCCAGCTATGTTCTGGGCACAGAACCTACTGCTCAAGCTACTGTTGCTGCCAAGGCTGTTCCCACTGCATCTATTGCTCCAGTTGCTGAGAAACCAATTGCTCCAGCTGCAAGGTTGAATACAGATGTTCTTAAGAGAAAAACAATCTCTCTTCTGGAGGAATATTTTAATATCCGGCTTTTGGATGAAGCATTACAGTGTGTGGAGGAACTACAGTCTCCAGCTTACTACCCCGAGTTTGTGAAGGAAGCCATTAACCTTGGGTTGGATAAAAGTCCTTCTTGTGTGGAACAAGTTGCAAAACTTCTTGAGCACTTGTTTGCCAACAAGGTTGTTACTTCTAGAGACTTGGGGACTGGATGCTTGCTCTATGCCTCTATGTTAGATGATATTGCCATTGATATACCGAAAGCACCAAGTAATTTTGGTGAGATCATTGGGAAACTAGTTTTGGCTGGGGGGTTGAATTTTAATGTGGTCAAGGAGATCCTCAAGAAGATTGAGGATGACCTATACCAGAAAGCTATATTTAATGAGACAATGAGGATTGTCAGCTCCAATCCTTCTGGGCAAGGTGTCTTGAGTTCACAGGAATCTGATGTTGAGGCGTGCCGGAGTCTGTTGCAGTAGCAGCCTATCGCATGTTTGCATTAGTAGTTCATCATCAGCCTCTATAACCTCAAGAACTCTTTACCGTGTTTACATACATACATCTCTGGTACGGTCCCTTTACACCCTTCGAGGCAAGCTACTTATATTGTGATAAATGTGGAGCTAGCCAAGTGCAGGTAATTTTTATTGAGGTGTATATTTTTTCTGAGGTCAGAACAGAACAGTGTGTTTGTTGAGGAAAGAAATCAAAACCATAAATGTCATGGATTTTCAGTCGAGTGTGCCCAATAATGTGCCATATTGCTCGAGAAGGTGGTAGCCCTTCGATGGGACCCAGTTGTTTTGTATTTGATTAGTCTTTATTAATCATTTATTGTTGTTTTCCTCTTAACTTAGTAATTTAGTCTATTGTTAAACAGGCTAGTTCATAAGTGCCACACCTTTACCTTTCAAGCTTGAAGAAAAGCATTTTTTTCTCCCTCTAGTTGTTTCATGTTTCTACAGACTGTTTTGAGCTTCACATAATGTCTGTTAGACTTGTCAATAGGTTAGCTGTAGTAATTTTTTGAACGTGTATTTACATGTGTGGGTCATTGAATCTCTATGTTTATTTATGTCTAAATTGCTCTGTTCTTGAGTAGTGTACGTACTAGTGTTATGTGAATGAATTCTCAGGGTATGAGATTTTGTATGTTTCTTGACACAACATCTATGAGACTATTGATTGAACAAGAAAGACCGAGATGATTCTTCTCAAGTCCTTGAGACTCGAGAGGCTTGGGAGTTACCGCACTCATGTTACATTAGCTAGGGCGTATCATAATTCAAGAAACATGAATGATTATGTAGGACTTTGTTTGTTGTGCCTTGATAGATTATCGTTTGTGACACTACCGAGGGTACAACACTTATAGAAGAAATTTTACTTGATGTCGTCAACTATACTTTTTTATTTTTTCAACTATACTTTTAGACCTGGAATTCTCATTCACTTCACTTGCGATGTGAACTAAAGAAGACAATGTATTGAGTAAGATTCATCTTTCACATTGGAATTCACATCGTGTGTGAGAGAATTTAAGAAATTTAAAATAATTAGAAGATTTATTTATGAGTCGAATATAATACACGTGGAAATAGGTGGACCATGGGCCGGTTGCCTAGATTGTATGTCATGTCTAATGAACTGTGGATTGCATGAATACAGATATGTGGTACAAATTACAGTACACCACAAATATATTGGCATGTGAATACAAATTATGTATATATGAAGTGTGAAAATAATATATATATATACAAAACAAAGTATGAAGTTAAAAATATGTGCACTTTAATTTATGATTTTGGCGGTTGCTAGGGTTTGAGTGAAAACTTAACTACCAGAAGAGAAAGACTTGTTACACTAGTCAAATACTCCCTACGTTTTAAAATGAGTATCTTGTTTGTCTAAATTTTTTGTCCCAAAATAAGTGTCATGTTTATATTTTTAGGTTATTATATTATTGTTTTTTTTATACTACCCTTATCACTTATGCACATGAGCAAATTTGCACATGGGTGTAGGTGAGAAAGTGAGAGTAATATTGCAAACACATTAACTTATCTTGTTATTCTTAATTTTTGCAAAAAATAGAAACAAGACACTCATTTTGGGACGGAGGGAGTATGAAATAGTGAGCGAATTCGATGCATGGAAGAGTATGGTGAAGGAGCTGGTACTTTGGATCCTGTAACATACATAATACATGGTTACGGAGGAGGATCTGGATTACTATCCTCTTATATTCTTGAGGGGTAAACAACGGTAAAATCATGTTGTTTAAGCGCAAAAGAAAGAACGTTTGATGAAACAATTAAGAGAGAATAACCTGGTTGAGGTTCTAGTGGGAACTACTCTTTGGGGGATGCTCGACATTTCAGATCCCATCAAGGAGGTGGGAAAAATTGAGCCTCCAATGGCAGAATTTCTTAATTGTTAAGCTCCTAGGGTGCAACCTTAGTTGAAAAATCATGTATTATCGTTCGAAATAATTAAATAATCTTGTATCGTAGAAAATGATTTTCTCTACTTAAAAATTCTCTACGTACACAACATGAAGTAGCTATTTCTTTTTAATCCAAAATTTCACTCCACCCGACACGTGTCTTGACCATTGTTCATCCCTTAAGAAACTATCGTAATTTGTGTATTGATTTTTATTTAAAAAGTAAAATTAGTTAGATAGTTGTGAGTATTTACTTTTTGTAATACACACTATTAATAGTTCAACATGACTATTTTTTTTTTTTAAAACAAACAAGAGAGAATTGCAAATTGGTGAGATCATGAAAATTTGGGAATTCCTGACACTGGGACTGGGAGAGACAAAAGGTCCCAAAAGTAAATGAGTTAATTGACAGGGGCTGTCTTGCAAAACCTGAGCAATTGGAGTGTCATATTTGGATTCGAATTCAGGCCCATAAATTTGAATACAACTTTTAAATAAAACTCCCGCGTGGTTCAATCAGAAATGTCACCCACCGAACAACAAGAAGCGATCGCGACGTCGACGAGCGATGAATCGCTGAAATTGGCCGTTGCGGTCTCTCTTCTTCGAGCGAAACTCGTCCCTCGAAATCACTCCAATGCTTCCGATTCAGATGCTCTACGCTGGAAGCGCAAGGTCTCTCACTCTTTCATCTCCACAACCGGAACTCATAGTTTCGTTTTTGTACAACTTTCTTGTAATTTTATTCGGAAACCAAAGGATGCTTAACTGTTCAATTTTCAGGCTAAGGAGCGCAAGCTAGAGATTTCGAGACTCAGAGAAGATCTCAAGGAAGCTGAAGGTTCTGACAATTTTTTTTTCTTCTCTTGTTTATTCTTTGTCTGAATTAGAGATCAACAAATCTTCAGGTTTTGAGCTTATCATTTTGATTTGGTTTCAGATGCTTCGCATTGCGATTTGTTTCCGCAAAGTGCTGTTTGCAAGTGCTATTTCTTTGATAATTTAGGGCAATTTAGCCCTGCGAGAGTTGAGGACGTCTCTGATCAGAGATTCAATGACGTCTTGCGCCGGAGATTTCTTAGACAAGGTTCTATTACTGTTATTCAGTGAAACGATTCTGTTGCTATATCATCACTTCCACTCATTTGTGTTTGAATTGCCTTTTGTTTGTTTTGCAGTGCGGTTTAGGGAGAGAAAAAGAAGAGGTGATCCAGTCAAGCGCTTGCGGTTTTCAGGTATATGTTGGTATAATTATTAATAATCAACCACATTTGTTTATTTGGGCTCATTTTGCTATAAGTTGATTTGGTAGCTGGTAATTCAAATATATGTTCTTGACTAATTGCAATATTCTGTTTACATTACTACTTACATCATTCTTTAACTGCTACAGATTTTATAAACCTGATCCTGGTAAAACAAAATTTAAGTTCTATAACTGTTGTGTGGGAATTTTCTTCTGGTTATATTGCAGACCTGAACAGTGAAGATGAAGTAGAGGTGCTTAAGGCTTCAGTTGATTTTATTGTGGACCTTTGTGACACTGTATGTCTTGCCATAGCACATTTTTTTGGTTCTTTAGGTGCTTCGTCTTTGTTTGATTACAAATAATACGTGAATATATCTATAATATTTCACTGGAACTTTGATTTGATGTTGGAGAAGTTGAATATGTGAAAGTAAGACTGAAGTTCTAACGAAATGAATTTTATTTTCTTGACCAGCCTTTTATTTTACTCCTCGTTTCCTGAAATTTCAGCCTAGCTTAATTAATCATAATTTCTGTTTATCTTATGTTCATGTCTTTTTCAGGTGGAAGATGCTAATTTCACAAACTGGTCACACCAAGCCGTAGACTTCATTTTAGGTATTAAATATGCCTAAGGTGTTCGTTGTTAGTAAAAATGGTGTTTATTCATCGGTTAACTGTAACTTATATTATGACAGAGGAACCTTAGGCATCGAGACACAGCATTTAATTAAGTTATACCGAATTGATGCAATCCTCACAGTTAAGTAGAATTGAATATAATTTTATTTGCATGCATCGTTTAGCTGGAAGTGGTGATACTACTGCAGTTGCAATTTCAAAGCTCCTGTTATGTATCCTTAGAATATAGGTTCTGAATACCAATTAAATTAGGTCAAATGTTTATTTGGCCATTGGTAAACATAGGGAAATGATCAATTTTGTGATTTATAAATTGTTTTAAGGGTTCCTAGGTTTTTCTATTGAGAAACATATGTTCCTGGAAATACTTCACATATTACGCTTTGGTATTGTTGCAATATTGACCAATACCCTGCTATCTCTACAAGTATATTTTTTTCAACCCTGTTTCCTTTGTCCTTTATTACTCATCTTGCTTTATCTATTTCTTGAAGCTTCAACAAGGAGCCTGTTATCAGCAGGGAAAAACATTGAACCCGTTGAAGGAATTGTCAATTGCTTAATTGTCCGTTTGATTAGAAGGATGTGTACCCCCTCAAGAGATGGTACATATACATAGTTGGTTGTGATTGTTGTTGGACGTAATTATTTGTGTATCTATTGGTTCAGACGTATAATTGCTCTGTGTTTGCATCAAACATAATTGTCACCTCCCGGCATAGATTGGCGATTGATTTGTTGCATTCTATCCTTTATGAATCTCCATGAGGCAACTATTAATCTCTCTTGTCACTTGTAGTCACTTATCTGTTCATTTTTGTTTTCACCAATTGGTTTCAGAGTTGCAACACAACAACTATGATGTCCAGTTCTTTGTACAACCCTTGATTCGTAAGCTGGGATTTGAGTCATACATTGGACAGCGTGCGTTGCTTTCAGTTTCTCAAAGAATCTCTGTACTTGCAGAAAGTTTGCTGTTCTCAGATCCTTTTGATGACACTTTCCTGAACTTGAATAGGTGTATGTTCACAATGTATGTATTGTATTGTACATTCAACATTGATCCAGTGGCGACCATAATAATTGCTGTTTGATAATTTTTCCTAATTCTTGTCTTTTGAGATTGACACCCATTATACTTTAGCTTGCAAATCATTTTTAAGTATGATATACTAAAAACCAGCTTTGATTTTTGACGTAGAAGTTCAGTGGTGGAAAATGTAATTTTATCTTTTTCTTCGAGACCAAATAGTGCCTCACATCACCATAGATCTCTTACGTCCGTGCACAAGTACCAGTGTCTAGTGGATCATTGCAGTTGTTTATAAACTTTTTTGAATTTTTCCTTTTGAAACTGAAACCCATTATCCTTTAGCTTGGAGTGTTATATTTTTATATTTTAGTTCTCCATATAAGTGTGGACCTCTTACTTCTATGCTTTAGAACCGGCGTCTAGGGGATCGTTACAGTTTTATTCATGTCAGTGTAAGATTAAGTTGCATATTTCAAGGGTTAGGTTTCACTACTAGGTTACTTCTACTCAACTAGTCCATCTTATAATCTTGTTGCAAGATGTTTTATTGGTAACTAGATTGCTCTGCTGTGTATACTTACAAATATCTTTACTTGCAACCACATGTACAAACCCAGTGTTTACTGTAGGTGAATTTTAGATATGAATGCATCAGTCTTTCAGGATATATTTCTGACTTGTTCACCTGGATGACAATTGACAGGATCCAACTTAATGATTTCTTGATATCAGATTACTTATTGACATGGTCAAAAGAAGAAGCTTTTGACAACAGTATGTATCACACTTTTCTTTTGTTTGTCCCAATCTTCTGTTATCTAGTATTTCTCTTGCTCTAACGTCTAGTCTTAGATTATACTTCCAAATTTATCTTATCCCAGCGCTTCTTCTGCAACCATCTCATTGACATTCCATGACATGGAAATTATTGCTTCATAATGTGGTTTAAATCTAGTAAAGGTGTCTACAAAATCAGATACTGAATATACGGGATCATTGTAGGGCTCTTTGAAGAGTGGGTAGTGTCTGTTCTCCATGCTCGGAAAGCATTAGAACTTCTGGAAAACAGAAACGGGCTTTATGTGGTATACATGGATCGAGTCATTGGACAATTGGCTAAAGGAGTGGGGAATGTTTCTCCACTGCAGAAGCTCAGCCCAGACATTCTCACCAACCTGTTTCACTAACAGCTCTGCTATATTTTGCAAATAACAAGGTAGAAGAATAAATATCATTTTATTGCTGAAGCATTTAAACATTTTCACCAACCTTTGCTCTTTCATCATTCACATGTTGGTGGAAGCTTGTGTTTTCATTTTCTTCTTTTTCTACCGAATACCAAACATTTACAAAAATTAACAACATTTTGACAAAAATATAGGATGAGACTTATATGTCATTTTATTATTCCACTATATTTATTTTGTGCTGGCTAGAGTATCTCGAAAACATTATCGGAGTGTTGCATTTATTTCCTCATAATACTTATTTCCTCATAATACTTAGTTGTAGTTGCTTTTAAATTATTGCAATTGACCTCATATAAGCATTTACATCAGCAGTGATGATAATCCTATTTGGCTAGCTATAAGACTTCTACTATCAGTTATCATTACAATAGATGAAGTTTTCTTGTAGAGTTCTTGAAAATAGGACTGCATACAATGGTCTTGCCCCACCAGCATATCTTTTTATGGACGGCTTGACTTTGTCAATTGCTTTCATCCACTTTGCAGTGTTAATCTTGGTTTGACCAAATGCGATCTTCAGATTTTGTCCTGTAAAAGGATACTTGGTGATTCGATAGACATCATGATACTTATATTATAACAATTAAGTGCCAAACTTGTCATTCTCGCTTACCCCCTCTCTTGGTTTTTTTATGTTGGACAGGTACACCACAACCACTATCACATGCTGGTCTTGACTTTTACTTTGAAGCTATCATAGTTCAGTACACGTTTTTGATATCCTTCCTTGGTATACACTATACACAATTCTCTTCTGCTTTGCAGACATGGCTAAAACTAGTTTTCTTCTGTTTCTCTCCTTGGCGACGATGCTGCTATTGTTTCAATCTCTTCCAAGTTGTGCTCATGAAGATCGAGCCATGGCTCAACTTGTAAGATCTCACAGCCAGGGAGATAGTGATCCCATTTTATTTCAGACTCGGAAGCTTGCAATCCAGATTAAGAAAGTTAAGGGGGGGCGGTATGTGCCCACAGGATCTCGTGGGAAAACATCATCAGCTATTGGGGTTCGGGTATCTTCGCTCCACGTTTGGTCTATTTTTTGTTACTCCCTTGTTGCTATCTTCATGTTATAGTGAGTGTGTTTGGCAGGTCCCATGAGGATTTATCCATTCTACAGTGAGGTGAGCTTATTTTGTTTAGTTTCACTTTGTCTGAAGTTTATTCATTGGATTGTTGTTTTACTTGATTGCAACATTGGTTTAGTTTCAGGATGATTTTGTAAATAATTGTCTCAAGGATTGTAGTGTGATGGTGGATTATGTTTAGTTCTGTTTTCTCAATTCGGACTAAAATGAATTGTATTGAAGTTTTTTGAATTCAAGAATCTTTTCAATTGGTCATGACCTGCGACTCATGAGGGACTGTGATCAATTGGTCACCTGTAAACTGCAGTTGTTTGAGAGTGATTTTATCTTATCCTCTTCTTAGTAGGGTTTTCATGTTTGACAAATATATATATATATATATA
>JAYMTA010005101.1:0-11823 GCA_036897625.1 Pelargonium cotyledonis
GACGCCGAAAAAACGTAAAAAATCTGAAACCCTAGCCGTCACTGAGACGGAACCCTACTAGGGGTAAAGACCACTGTTTACGTTGCTCTTAATTAGCTCTATAATTGTTAGTAAGTGGCCGCAAAACATCATTTAACGTTAATACGTTCAAAGAAAAAAAAAACATCATTTAACATTAATACGTTCAAAGGTGTGTGAGTTATAACATAAAACAAGCCGTCCAATTGTTGTAGAATGACTGCCACGGGCTCCACGTATACTAAAAAAGTAGGCAAATCCCATTGTTTGAAAGTCTGCCACGTCATCATTCTAATCTTCCACATTCCGTGGACTGGCAGTTGAGAACGTCCCAACTAATATTTAAAAATTGCAATTTGGTGTCTCTCAATTAACAACAGAAAGCCAATAGAACCACGCCACGTCACCCTCCCAAGTCATCATCACATACCAACCGTTGGATGATCCTATCATGAAACACAATAACGGTGAAGATGCTAGGGAACACACCCATTCTCTATACTCTCTACAGTGTACATGTTGCTCAAGGCTCAAGACTCAAGAGCTTGCTTGTTTTGTTAGTTGCTACTGCTTCTTCACACACTCACACACTCATCCATGTAAGTCTCTCATCTCTTCTCTGTATTTTCTTTCTTGGATAGTTCTGTTTGGTTGCTGTGAAAATGCAAGAAAGGTAAAAGAAAAACAAGAGAGCTAGTTTGTTCTTGATTTTGGCCGTTTCTGAATATGTTATCTGATCGTCTACTTTCTTTGTTAAGTGGGGTTTGAATTAGAATTTTTGTTGATTATCACTATTTACGCTGGATTACGACTTTAGAATGTGAATTCCATTTCCGTTCTCATTCTTTATCCCGTTCTAAGAATAATAACCAAATGTTACTATTTTGGTTTCTATTTGTGGAATTGTTCTCTTTGTGTTTTTTTCTATCATTAACAATAGTATTTTCTCCAATCTAGCATAAGTGTCCATTTCTTATATTTTAGAATTTCCCCAAAATGAGTGTCCAACTCGTGTTTTTATTTTTATTAGTTAGTTTTGCATAAGTCAAAGGACAAGTAGGGGTAGTATGGGAAATGTCCAACTATATAAAAATTATTATCTCGTAAAACTCATGAACCAAATCTATAAAATGATTTTCTTTTCTATGAAAATGATACGTGTTTTCCCATCATGTAAGCAAAAACGTTTGTAGTGACTAAGGGAGAATTTTGTATATTACCCAAAACGCCCTGTAATAATAATAAGGGGTCGAACAGTAAAATCAGACTCTACGTCAAATACGTGAAAAAACACATGCACTACTTCACGTGCCAATCCGCTTCCTTGAATACTTGCTAGACATTTCTTGATGGTATTGTTGTTGTTGGCTCAATGAGCACAAGTTTCTTTCTAATTTGGTGACCAATAGAAGAATCATCTTAACATTTTGTGATGAAATTAACAATCCTAATATATATATATATACCTTTCTTGAATGATCTTCATTTGTTGTAACTTTTTGCAGCTCCAACAATGGGTAGAAACTCAAGATTGTGTCTAGCTGGGATTGTGTTCTCGCTTCTTGCCTTCCCTTTGGTCTTTTCGGCGTCCCAAGACGGGTTAATCAGAATAGGACTCAAGAAGAAAAAACCCGAAAGAGCGAGGCACATTGCTTCCAAGAACGGAGCAACGAGAGCTCCAACGAGGAAGTATCATTTTCGCGGGGATGATGGAAGCTCTGAGGATATCGTCGAGCTAACAAACTACTTGGACGCCGAGTACTATGGCGAGATTGGCATTGGAACTCCTCCTCAGACCTTTACTGTCCTATTCGACACGGGAAGTTCCAATCTTTGGGTGCCCTCTTCCAAATGCATCTTATCCGTAAGCTTCTACGCTTCGCGAGTTTTGTTACTCATTGTTTTGTTTTGTACTACATTGTTCGGTTTGAAGAGAGTTCATGGTTACATTTGCAGATAGCTTGCTATTTTCACTCAAAGTACAAGTCCAGCGAATCAAGTACCTATAAAAAGAACGGTTTGTTTCTTTTCTTTCGCTTTCTTGGTATCGAGATTCGTTGTTTTGCTCAACTTTCGTATCAGATTCGTTGTATTTCCAGGCACAACTGCTGAGATCAGCTATGTAAGTGGAAGCGTTTCGGGTTATTTCAGCGAAGACAGTGTTGTAGTTGGTGATCTTGTAGTCAAGAATCAGGTAATTTATCAAGATTACATTACATTTTTGTGATTTGTATTGTGTTATTTATGTGTCTACTTATCTAAATTGCTCTAGAGCTTCATTGAGGTGACCAAAGAAGGCATTGAGTTCTTGTTTTCCGAGTTTGATGGTGTTCTTGGGCTTGCATTTCAAGACATATCAGTAGACTATGCTGTTCCTGTCTGGTAATTTTACGCGTTTTTCGCAACTATTTAGCAGATACATTGATAATTCGTTGCCCGAAACTTGCTGTTGATGAGTTTTTAGGTATAATATGCTTGATCAAGGCCTTGTTAAGGACCCGGTTTTCTCGTTCTGGTTGAACCGAAACACTGAAGGCGAAGAAGGAGGAGAGCTCGTGTTCGGGGGAGTTGATCCTAGCCATTACAAGGGTTCACACACTTATGTTCCTGTGACAAGAAAAGCTTATTGGCAGGTACTAATAGATAGGCCTTTTGCAGGCTACAACGATTGTCGTTTTCGGTTTCCTGATGATCCTTTTCGGTTTTTCGTAGTTTGAGATGGGTGATGTGCTAATTGGAGGAGAAACAACAAGCATTTGTGCAGATGGATGCGCTGCAGTTGCTGATTCGGGTACTTCTTTGTTGGCCGGTCCAACGGTAAGTACTAATCGTTTCTGTGATCGTTTGATTTGTGTATAGTGAAAAGCGAGTGATGTTGTTGTAAAAAATTGATCGTTTCAGGTTGTCATAACTGAAATCAACGAGGCCATTGGAGCAACGGGGATCGAGAGCAAGGAATGCAAGAAAGTCGTTGCAGAATACGGGAAAACCATAATGGAAATGCTCGTAGCTCAGGTACGTGACGATAAGTTGTTAACAAATGTCACATTGTCGATTTCTTTACGTTTTTGTCTTTGATTTATAGGGACAAGGACGAAAAATCTGTTCCAATATCGGTTTGTGTAGTTTTGATGGGACTCGCAGTGTTAGGTACGAAGCTTAACAGTACTCGTACTAGTTTTGATTCGGCAAATTTATAATGTGGGTCCGATCCATGTTCTTGTGCAGCATTGGCATCGAGAGTGTAGTTCATGGGAACGATGACATGTCTTCTGATGGTCTACGCGACACAATGTGCACATTTTGTGAGATGTCCGCGATATGGATTGGGAATAAGCTAAAGAGAATTAAAACCGAAGAGCAAATATTGAATCATGTCAATGAGGTACTACGTAGATTTCGGTTTCTTGAGTTTATATGGATTTTGCAGTGTATTTACTGGTTAATTTGTGAATGCAGTTGTGTGAACGACTTCCCAATCCGCTAGGAGAGACGCTTGTGGATTGTGACAAAGTATCTTTCATGCCGAATGTTTCCTTCACTCTTGGTGGTAAAGTGTTTAACCTAACGCCAGAACAGGTAGGCTCGTTACAAAGAAGATGTTATAATTAGATGATGTTAATACTTTCTCGTACTTCGCACATTACTAAACATATCTATTTTCTTTTGATATAAGGGTAATTTTGTCTTTTCACATCTAGTTCATGATCTGCTGACAATTTTCATTCTTGAAATTTTGGCGTTGTGGATCAGTATATTCTTGAAATTGAGGGTGAATGCATAAGTGGATTTGAGGGTGTAGACTTGGCGCCTCCCACCGGACCTTTATGGTACATTCTTTTCAACACACGCGTTTATTATTTGTGCTATAGTCATCAAGATTGAAATCAATGTCGTTTTTGTTGTCACTCGTACCGTGTTTTGTTTAAGGTAATCAGGGTATTGTCATAACTCATGAGTTGTGGTGTCTTGTTCATGTGATGGATGCAGGATTTTGGGAGATGTTTTCATGGGTGCATACCACACAGTTTTCAACTATGGCAATTTGACCGTTGGATTTGCAGAAGCAGCTTAAATGGAGTTGTCTTTGTTATCATTTTTCATTTGAGCTTCTTCATGAAAAATGTAACCCTTGTTGCAGTCTCATGGAAGTACAAAATTGAAATAATTATTGTTTTAGATCAATAAATATGTCGTTAAACTTTGTAGCATAATTCTCCGTCGTTTTTCTACCCAACAGTTGAATAACACGAGTTTTACTTTAAAGTTGTGTTCAATTTGATGACTCAAATATCAAGACATATAGTTTTAATGTGATTATATATTCTCACGCTTATCAAATATGGTCAATCTATACGAAGTTAGCTTCTTCTTTTTTGTAGAGAAATAGTGATCAGCATGTGAAGCAAGTTACAGAAAAACAAGTTACAAACTCTATTACGGAGTGATAAGAATGTAATCGAAGAAAACCGTACCGTGTTAAAAAAACACACAAAATATTTGCTATTTCGTATACTAATATCTTTAGAAATAAAATAAAAAAATTGAAAAAAAAAATCTGAATTTAATTTAATTTACCAAAATTGTTTGGTAGAGAATGGTAGTTGTTCTGAAAAACGTACTCATCTACCGTTGCTTTCCAAAAGAAACATTACAATCACCAAACTTAAATCAAATCACAAAACGACACGTTTCCTTGATAACACCGAACCGTTTGATCCACACTTTCCAATCAAATCAACGGTGGAAAATGTAGGGAGTACCAACTCGTTAGTAGCAGAATCTCCGTCTATGCTCTTTTTGTACTCGTTTACTCGCTTCTTTGTTAGTTCATTCCATCTCCTAAACGGCTCCGTCTCTGCTCTGATTCTCCGATTTGTAAGTTTCTCGAATTCTTCTGATTATTTTTCCGTTTCATCGAATTTGTGATATTTAAGTATGTTCTTCGATTGATTGTTCGGTGCGAGTTTTGGGAAATTTTGGTTGTGATTTTAGGGTTTTTTAACTTTTGTTCGGATCATTATTTTTTTTTCTTGCTTGTGTGGTCGAATTGTAGCGATTTTCGGACTGTTTGATTGGTGAGAAAACGTGGGAAAGTGAAAAGGACACAAATTTGTTTGACTTGTGAGCTGAAATGAAGCTGGAAAACTAGCTGATGGCTGTAAAAACCATTACTTTACTGCTCGGATAGCTGTTAGTTGACTTAGATTTTAAGCTTAGATCTCTGTTTGTGAGATTGGTGAAACCAATAACGTGAAAAGGTTGAAACAAACTTGTACATGAGGTGTTTGCTTTGGATCATTATTTTTTTTTTCTGCTTATTTAGATAAGCTCTTGTGAAAGGGAGTTCTATTCAAGTCTTCGAGTTTCATGTCTTACTAGGCTTTCCCTTTTTAAGAAATAGGAGTTTCCTTGAACCCCTTGTGAAAGAAAGTTGAGAGACTTACAAAGCCAACGTAGAAAGTTTGTATTACTGTTTGATTGGTGAGAAAACGTGGGAATGTGAAAAGAAAACATATTTGTTTGTCTTGTGAACTGAAATTAAACTGCAAATTAGCTCATGTGAGTGAAAACCATCACTTGATTGTTCATATAGATTTTTGTTGAGTTAAAGTTATGCTTAATATCAGTTTCTGAGATTGATGAAAACAATAGCTTGAAAGTTGAAAAAAACTTGCAAATAGTTTTTTTTATATTTTTTTTTTCAGCATCCATTTAGCTATATATCCTTATCTGCTGTCAAAATCTACTGTAGAAAGGTTGATGCACCTTATACTCGAGATTTTTTTTGTCTTGTTTAGGGTATCCTTTTCTGTTGGAACAAACATACTTGACAAAAAGTGTACATATATTTCAATTTTGATTTATTTTGTGATCACTGTTGGGGAATATGGATTAACTGAATCAAAGTATGTATTGTGAAATTGTACAGTGCTAAAAATGGTTACAAATACTGGAGCTTATGTGGCTATACTTCTCCTCTCATTACTTCTGTCCCCTACGGTCTTTTCTGCATCTAATGATGGGTTAGTGAGAATTGGGTTGACCAAGAGGAAATTTGATCAAGTTAACCGACTTGCTGGGCGGATGGATGCTAAGGAAGGAGAGATATTGAGGGACCCTTTGAGGAAGTACCGTCTCCGTGGTAACCTCGGGGAATCTGAGGAAATTGATATCGTTACTCTGAAAAACTACATGGATGCTCAGTATTTTGGTGAGATTGGTATTGGTACACCGTCTCAGAAGTTCACTGTTATATTCGACACTGGAAGCTCTAATCTTTGGGTGCCCTCTTCAAAATGCTACTTCTCGGTAAGCATCATTTTTAAGCTTAGAAGCTGCTTTAAAATATTTCATCTTTAGGTTTTTGTTGCCCTATCTTGGATAGAAGTGAAATCATGGTTTTCCTATTGGTGCAGGTTGCCTGCTATCTCCATTCCAAGTACAAGTCCAGCAGCTCAAGTACCTACCAAAAGAATGGTTTGATCCTATATCCTAGCAAAAGAGTTCAATTTTTCTATTGGATTATCTCTCTCAAACAGTATTGTTTGTTATGAATGGAAAGGTGTTGAGAGTAGGTTTCTTTTCTTTCCATTTTTGATGCAGGTAAAACTGCTGAAATTCATTATGGAACTGGATCTATTGCTGGTTTCTTTAGCCAGGACCATGTCAAAGTTGGCGATCTTGTTGTTAAAGAGCAGGTATAATCCTGTGAATTTCTTGTTGGTTGTCTTTGCTCACTTTTCAGTTAGGAGTCTCATCTTATTAGTGTTACTGGATGGTAGGATTTCATTGAGGCGACCAAAGAGCCTGGCATCACATTCTTGGCAGCCAAGTTCGATGGTATACTTGGACTTGGATTTCAAGAGATCTCAGTTGGGAATGCTGTTCCTGTCTGGTAAATCAGTGGATTCTAGTTCTTGAAATCTATATAACACAATTTGTTCAGTCTACATTGAATGGCTCATTTTGTAGCTAAGGTTTTCACTGAGGTTTTTCCTTTCATAGGTATAATATGGTGAATCAAGGTCTTCTTAAGGAACCAGTCTTCTCATTTTGGTTGAATCGCAACATTGAAGGAGAAGAAGGTGGTGAGATTGTGTTTGGCGGGGTTGATTCTGATCATTACAAGGGTGAGCATACTTATGTTCCTGTTTCCGAGAAAGGGTATTGGCAGGGAAGACGTCTCACACTGTCACCGTTGTTTTCCAGTACTATCTGTTCTCAATGTTCCTATTTTCTTATCGGTTCCTCGTTTCTCGTTTTCACAGTTTGATATGGGCGATGTCCTGGTTGATGGTGAATCCACTGGTAATTTTGCAATTTCCGTTTTGGTTCTTATCATGTGTAGACATGGAATGTTTATTTGTGATTTGAGTTATAATACCTGTTTTGAAAATTGAAACTGAATGTATTATTGTACCACTTTTAGGATTCTGTGAGGGTGGCTGCAAAGCTATTGCTGATTCTGGAACATCTTTGTTGGCTGGCCCAACGGTATAATTCAGCTGTAAAATGTCTATTCTGGAGTACTTTTCCCCACAGGCATTTACATAGTTCTGTTATTATTGTTTTAATTTTCACATTTTCAGACTATTATTGCACAAATCAATCATGCCATTGGAGCCGCTGGGGTTGTAGGCCTCGAATGCAAGGCAGTGGTTGATCAATATGGGAAAACCATCATTGAAATGCTTTTAGCTAAGGTATGTAATGACAAACTGTCAACATTTTAATGACATATCATTAATGCATATTGTTCTTTTAACGTACTTGGGAAAAGTGATATATATTTACATTGACAATGTTTTATAGGCAACACCCTCAAAAATCTGCTCCCAAATTGGTTTATGTACCTTTGACGGGTCTAAGGGTGTAAGGTCTGGTTCATCATACTTTCTTTGTTGTACAAATATAGCACTTATAGTAGTATGGATTTTGCATGCAAAGCAGCCAGATGCTAGTTGTAGGGATTCTTATAAAACATATTTGTATGTGCTAAGCAGTATGGGCATTGAGAGTGTAGTAGACAAGAACATGGGCAAATCTAATGGTGTGGGAGATGCAGCATGCACTGCCTGCGAGATGGCCGTTGTATGGATGCAAAGTCAGATCAAGGGAAATCAGACTGAAGAGAAAATCTTGGATTATGCCAATCAGGTATATTCTCTTATTTATATACGAATAAACAAAATTTTAAATTTTCCTTTCAGTAGAGGCTTATTCCCTTAATTCCAATTGCAGCTCTGTGACCGACTCCCTAGTCCGATGGGAGAATCAGCAGTTGAATGTAGCAGTATGTCTTCGTTGCCCAGTGTTTCCTTCACCATCGGTGGTAAAGTGTTTGATCTTGCACCAGAGGAGGTATGCTGATTCTAAAATCATCTTGTTTACTTAATCGAATATGCTTTATTTTATTTCGGGTTTGTCTTCTATGTACTCTATGATAGTTGATCGTAAGTTCAATTGCATTGTTCTCTTACTTAGACATTACTTATTGGTTATTTAGTTCTGCCCAACCATAGGGTCCGGGATTCATTTTCCATTAGTAAATTTTGGTTGTACATATCATAGTAGACGTTTTAATTTTCTTGTGATCCATCGTTCCTTACATTGAGCCTTAGGACTGGCTAGGTGTTCTGCTTAATGTTTTTAGTAACCGTAATAGATGATAATGAATTTGGTGTCATATGAAAAGTTTATTGGTATGGTTATGCGCTGTTAGCCTGTTACTGCTTAGTCCTTGGACACTTGACTAGGATCAAGTTATCTTAGGATAAGAAGATTATGCAATGTGTGTATTGGAAATTTATCGCACACATGGTAAAATTGCCTCTTTCTAGTGCTCTGTTGCCCTGCTAATATTCTTTTTTGTTTTTAATAATTGATCAGTATATTCTTAAAGTCGGAGAGGGAGCTGCAGCTCAATGCATCAGCGGATTTACTGCTATAGACTTGGCCCCTCCTCGTGGACCTCTCTGGTACTTTGCTCTTACCATCTTAGGGTCTTCTACTATTTTCGTCTTTTCAACTTATGCTTGTTTATGGTCATTGGGATAATGAGAATATAGTGACACAATAGAATGATTCTTGAAACCTAACGGGAATCGTAAAGTACTTTTCATTAGTTAAAAATAAACTCAAAACAGACTACATTGTGAAAATCGTTTTGATGGTATGGCATTGAATAGAGCTGGCAATCTGTGTGTCAACAAGAACACATGTTTTTTTTTTTTTTTTTTTTTTATATATTTATGAAATGAACACATGTTAGTAATTGCGGTGACTAAATGGGCCGCATTGGCACGAACACAACTCAACACTGTGTGCACGATCGAACCAGCACGTTTGACACTAACCAACATGTTTGCCACGGTATTAGAATTAATTTTCAATTGTACCCTTCAAGTGCTTGTTGGTCGTGTTGCAACAAGACTAGTTATCTGTGTGCGTGTTTTGGAGGCCCAACACAAACACCACACAATTACAACAAGATCATGAAGAGATCAAAACAAACACTAACATGCATCGGTTTCTTATGTAACGCAGGATCTTGGGAGACATCTTCATGGGCCGATATCACACGGTGTTCGACTATGGAAACATGAGAGTCGGATTTGCTGAAGCAGCTTAGAAGATGAATTTAACTTCTCTTAAGTTTCTTTACCACTTGTATGATACATATATATACCTAAAGTTAATGGCGTTTTCAACAGAATTTGAAGTGATGGCTCTACAAGCCTTCAACTTGTATATTATGCATGTATAGTTACAAGACTTGGTTGTGTGTTTTATTTATAGAAGAAAAAAAAAGACAACATGAACTGGTTTTAGTGTTGCCTCTGATCTGTTGCTTACATATTCTTTCACTCCCGTATAAATCGATGAATTTGTGAATAGTTACAAGACTTGGTTGTGTGTTTTATTTATAGAAGAAAAAAAAGACAACATGAACTGGTTTTAGTGTTGCCTCTGATCTGTTGCTTACATATTCTTTCACTCCCGTATAAATCAATGAATTTGTGAGTACATAGCGCCAGTTTGAATCTATTTTGTCGTGCCTAGGCGTTATGTCATGCTATTCGTGTTTGTGTTTAATGTTTCGCCACGATGGCTAATTACATGTCATATTCAAGTTGACTTGTTTAACACACAACTGAAGATGGTTTTGAATCCTGAATTTAATTACAGGTGTCAAACAGTGATGGGTCCAAGTCACAACGCCATGACATGACAAGTTGACATATATATATAACATATTATTTGAAAAAAAAATTAAATAAATACACGTGTTTGAATTAGAAAACAATTATGAGTAAATTAATTAAATTTTAGTTACAAGCAACAAAGAGAATCACACGTAACAAACAACCAAAATCTCATCCAAGCGAAACGGGTAATTTTATTATGAAATATTTTTAGAATATATATGAACAAAATAATGTTTAAAAATTAAATCATTAACATTCTACTTAGTAAAATTATGACCAATATATATATGTGAGCAAGCGACTCATATTATTGTGAAAAAATAAACACCCATAAATAGGATGAGTTTGGATGGTTTGAAATGTTACTTTTCCGAATAAAGAACTTGTTAATCTTTGATTAAGCTTTAACTAAGGTTTATCCTATTACTAATTAATATCACATCTCCATAGCAAAACAAATGAGTGGTCATTCAATTTTTTCCTCTTAACAATATAATTACAAGTAATTAGTTCATTAAGGTATCATGATTGATTAGCTTGGAGGCTACAAATTCTCATTTTTAAAAGTAATTTTGTTTGTGTGGGTTAGCATAATCACCCACAAAATCTTGTGCATATTTTCTAGTTTCTAGAAGAATTGGATTTTGACATTTATGTTCCTTAATTCCAAGTTGACAAATTTGGTTAAGCTAAATATTCGATACAGGAAATAGTGTACATTTGAGTTCAATTGCTGACGTTCACAAATTGTATAAAACTTGTTCGGTCTTAAACAAAATAAGAAATGTGACAACAATCATGACTATTAAATGATCATAATCTATCATGTATATATATGCAACTGTAACCAGAAAAAAAATATATATAAACAAATACTTTTAAAGTCAAAAATTTTTTTTTCCTCCAATTCCAATTGGTTCCAAAAGTCTAAACAAAAACAAAACAAAAAAAATCCATATTTGATTGTCCATTCAATCTACCAAATCTCCAACCTCTCTCCATCTCCTTTTGCACCAAACTCAAACCTCCAAATTATATGCTACCACACTTGCCACACTTGTTCCCTCCTCTCCTATCCCACACGTGTCACAATCGTTCGCCGCCGTATGTCACCACCGCGGGGAGCCGCAACCATCCATCCTCCCCTTTTATGACACGCGTTCGACTTGCATAATTAAAGAGATCGTCAACTCAATATAACATTAAGAAGATAAATTAGTATATGTGAGATAATACATGTATTTTTTCATTATTTGAATAATGAGAGTTTTATCTGTTCAAATTAGTGATACGCGAATTTCGATTAAAAGTCTAATACGATGGTATTGGAAACTTTACTCAACCACATAAATCCCATCAATTTTAATGAATTAATCTCTTTCTAATCATTCAACGACACAAACAACAAATAACGTTATGCTCTATTAATATTGCCACTATATATATATATAAAAGCCATATTAACAAGACCATATAGAAAATAGAGTAATAGACCAACCAAAGTGCTTTCCCAAAAGAATGGGCTGGACAAGAGGCCACACCATCGGCCGGGGATCCTCCGCCACCGTCTCCGTCGCCACCTGTCTCCGATCTC
>JAYMTA010005102.1:0-11823 GCA_036897625.1 Pelargonium cotyledonis
AAACCCTTAAACTTCTTCGTTCCTCTTTACTTCGATTTCCAATGTTCATCTTTTAATTTTGATTTGTTGAGTGTTGAACTGTTGATCTGGACGGTTACTGGGTTGGTCCGCCAAACCGTCCGCCAAACCACTACCAATAACCCGCCCAATATATTCTCAACGGATTGGCCAACGGTTTCAAAAATAGCAAACCAAATTGAATGGTTAAAGTATCCAAACTGCCCAACGGGCGGATAAACCGCCCATGCTCAGCCCTACTTTGCATGATATGTTCTTTGAGTATTGTGTGCTTTATTCTAATATTGCTGATCTGGTTCTGGTTCTATTGCTGTAACACAACCTGATGACCTTTTAGGCAATAAGCTTAGGAAAGGTTTGATGGCAGCTGCTTTTAAGCTACACCAAAGTAGTAGCCAATCAAACACGAGATCATAACTAGAGAGGTATTTGAAAGAGAACTTGGAGGTTTGTAATGATGCATTTGATATTCTGTTATATTGGAAGAACAACTCTGCCAGGTTTCCTGTTGTGAGTAAGATGGCTAAAGATCTCTTAGTCATCCCCATATCACTGTTTCTTCTGAATAAGCATTTAGCACATGAGGTAGGGTTCTAACTGATTTTAGGAGTTCCTTAACTCCTAGAATTGTTGAGTGTCTTGTGTGCACTCAAGATTGGATCAGGAGAATGTCTAATCCTATTAAGGTAGAAGAGTACCTCAAAGAAGTTGAGGAAATAGATGAATGTAGTTTTCATCTAATCATCTTTGTTTCATTATTTTTATTTATCTTTGTTTCTTTTCATTTGATTTCTGTTATGATTGTGCATATTCGGAGGAGTACATCAAAAAGATAGAGAAGGAGAGGAGGCCAAGGAGAAGGAGGACAAAGAGAAGGAGGACAAAGAGAACGAGGAGAAAGGAAAGGCCGAGGCCAAGTGAAGTGAAAAATGAAAGACTAACATTTGATAACTGTGTTGTGTAAACTTTTTTTTTTTTTTGAACAAATTTGGATCTGGAAGTCTGTAACTCTACAAACATGACATTATCAGGGACACATTAAATATATTTATGAAATAGTTTAGGGCTAAGACCTTGGACTAATGATGTTTTTTTCACCATTAGGTTTGGACCAAGTTGAGCCTAAGGCTAAACTCGATCATCTATTAGGTTAGATTGGTTGAGCTTTAAACTAAAATTGAAAAAATATTTGGTGTTTTACAATTTTTTAAGTTAAGGCCCAGACCTAATATGATTAGAGCGGACCATCGCCAACACCCCAAAATGCCGCAATCCGTTAGTGATTGAACCCGGTAATTTCAGCCCTTATTGGGCAGCTGCCGGGTGCCAATTTCCCATACCGCCAAGAGCGGGACGGATGGGGATTTTGGGCTGTTAGGTGGGCAACCCGCCCGTGAACACCCCTATCTTTAACCCATAAATTTATAATACCAGACCGTTAATAATTCTGTTAGGCTTCAATATGAAAAATTTACCCTCATATAAATACAGATTACGGTGTTGTAGGTTGCTTTCCTTTCATCTCACTAAGTACAGGCAAGAAGAGAGAGAGAGAGTGGCGCTCCAGCTCGCCGATTGTCGTTGCTCTCACGCCGTCAGTACTCTCCGATCCGCGCACCGCCGGCCGTCTCTACATCGTGCGACACTTTCTCCGATCTTCCTTGCTATTCGCTCCTCCGGTCGCCTCCGAGGTAGTCGGAAAGAGAGGGAGATCCATGACTCGTTCGGTGAGGAAACATATCTGTTTGAGTTGGCTTGTAATCAAACCCACCCCTATCACCTACTTATTATCTCATCAACTGCAGTGATTTGCTTCATTGTTTTTTTTCTTCTTTTTAAATCGGTTTTGGGTTATAATGGGTTTAATGTGATTTTAGGTTTATGCTCTATTTTTGAAATATAAATTTTTTCCACTGCTAGCTGTACATTTTGTTGATTTTTGGTTTTGATTTGGATTTTTTTTTCGTAAGGCATTTTTTTTGGGGGCTTTCCAGTTCTATGATGCTTAGGTTAGAGTTTATTTTGTCATTTGGATATTGTTGATTTGGGGTTTATTTTTCAACTGCGGCGAAAAGAATTTTGGATTACTTTCCACATTAGCTTCCATGAGCTCAAATCTGGTTTGCAATTATGGTCCCAACAAGGGTTTTTGTTGGTTTAAACTTTTAAGTTATTGTTCCTCTCGGAGCTCAATTTTGGGCGCATTTTTTTTATTTTATATTTTGGTTTTGATATGATTTTGATTATTATAAGATTTTGTCTAATATAAGAATATAATTTGGCTTTATTAATTTCTGGGTATTGCTTTTCTCTTTTTGAATATTGATTTTTGGTTGTGTGTTATTTGATTTGGTTGCAAGTTTATTGATTTTTTTTTTCTGATAAGATCAACCCAAGATGAATTTTTGAAAATTAAATGAATGATAAATCAGCCAAGAACACTTGAATCTAGAACATGAATATTAATGGCACATTCATATAATAAAGAACAACGCTTAATCACCATGTTGATTAGTGTGATTTGTGTATTGAACTAGGGTTTGTGTGTGGCCTGAACTTGTGGATTTTATGAATTGATACTATTACCATATTGGGGTCCTGTGCGTAAGGTCTGATTGGGGAGGCTTACGGCCTACTTGGAATATTTGGAAATAGAGAATGTATGGAAGATCGGGTCTGGATCGATTTAAGAAAGCTCAAACCTTGGAACCGTTCTCAGTGACTACTGTCAATTCAGCTTCAAAAACTGTTTCACAGGTAACTAAAGCAGATGCCCAACCCTTGGTTCCCCCTTCCCAGTTGCAGACTCAATACCAGCACCAACCCAGTAGTGTTCAAAGACCTGTGGGACAGGATGCAGTGACTTTGGTGGCTCAATCTCAGGTTGGAGGGAGGCAATCAACCTGGCAGCCTCCCGATTGGGCAATTGAGCCTCGGCCTGGTGTTTATTATCTTCAAGTTTTGAAAGGTCCTGATGTCATTGATAGGATTAATTTGGATAAGCGGAGGCATATCTTTGGTAGACAATTTCATACTTGTGATTTTGTGCTTGATCATCAGTCTGTTTCACGTCAGCATGCGGCCGTTGTTCCTCACAAAAATGGAAGGTTAGATCTCTTTTCTGGCTTAAGGTTAGATCTCTTTTCTGGCTTTCTTGTTTTCCGGATTTATAAGTTAGCTATTTACCCTGTTGGTTTTTGCTTTAAATCTCCAATTTTGCATGCCTTATAGTAAAAGGTGTATTGTTTGCTATTCTATTGTTAGCATGCTCATACTTTATTCTCTTTAAAATGTCGTCTCAAAAGGTTCTTATATAACCATGTGACATTTATGAACCTTTTATCTCGTCTACAGCATTTACGTAATTGATCTGGGGTCTGCTCATGGTACATTTGTTGCTAATGAGCGATTGACTAAGGATACCCCTGTGGAGCTTGAAGTGGGTCAATCCTTGCGGTTTGGTGCATCAACCAGAAGTTATATTTTGAGAAAGAATGATGCATCTCTTCTTCCTCCTCCTCTACCACCGTCTCTCGATCCTTCAGATGAAGAAGCTGTTCTGGCCTATAATGATCCTTCAGATGAAGAAGCTGTTCTGGCCTATAATACGTATTTAAATCGTCATGGCCTGACAAAGTCTGGCCAATTGTCTAAATTCCATGAGTCTGGTAGCTCATCAGGAACAAAGGATGATAGCCAACAGTCAGAGAGAGCTGCTAAGCGAATTAGAAAAATGAGAGTAACTTTCAGGGATCAAGTTGGGGGAGAGCTGGTTGAAGTGGTCGGGATTTCAGATGGTGCAGATGTTGAAACAGAGCCTGGTCCAGTTGGCGTGAAGGAAGGAAGTCTTGTTGGTAAATACGAATCCCTTGTACAGGTTACAGTAATACCTAAAGGAAAGGAACAGTTTTCTGTATAGGAAAACACTATTTCCCTCAAAGGTGGTGTCACTGATAGGCTTCAACAAGTTTTTAGTAGGGTCAAAACCACTCCAAAGAGGGGTATGTACGACGATCTGTATGGGGAATCATTATCTGGCAAGGTTGGTTCTTCGTGGGCACTTCCGTCTGCCAATTCTGATAGTAAACTTCAATCGCCCACTAAAGATGTGCAAGGGAAGTTTGCTGATCTGCATAGCGAAAACCGTGGTAGTAACTCCAGCCGAGTCACCGACGACGACGACGACGACTTGTTTGGAGATTAATTGAAGCTAATCAAACAGCTTGTTCGTCTAGCTTTTTCTTTTGGGTTTTGCCGGTGCAAATGAAGGTCGAAAGCAGCTTGCAAGGTTTGCTTGTACTTCTGTCGTAATTTATCACCAAGGGTCAAAGTCGCTAACTAGTTACATTTGACCTGAGAGATTGGTGTGCATAGAGAAGAATTTAGTTGTCTTTTAGGCTGATATATAATTTTTTGTCTAGCTTTATCTCATGAAGCATTATTGTATCAGGGATTTGCTGGCATTTCTATGAAATAGTGAATTAACTTTTATCCAGAAACTCACTTTCTCAGCTATTTCTTTTAATTCTGTTTCTGGATCAGCCTCTCTTTCTTATCAGCATTGTATTCTGCCTCCATGCAGCAACACAAAAATACAGATTATAATCCAAGTTTTGAAAAATATACTGCATTTACATAAAATAGTTATCAGTTATAACAGTAACCACCAAGACAACTTAAAAGTTTGAAAATCCAATTCTTGTGTACATCTTTTTGTAGACTATGTTTCTAAGCTCATCAATCACAACTGAGATGAAAAGAAAAAAGAGAAGATGAACATAATTGGCATTGGAGGCTACACAATCTGCAGGGAGAACCAAAGTTTACATGGGTGCCGAGATTGTCCTCTGCAATTGTCTTCTTCTCGTGTCAACCTTCTCATTTTCTCGTCGAAACTATAAGACAAACAACTTGTCAGTTGGATGAGCCGACAGATGCAAGAACAAGAAAGATTGCGATAACAAATTCCAAGCATCGATTATAATAAACTAGCGACATACATTTCAATTTCACATTGCCAATTTGATCTGTTGCTAGGGTAACTGCACAGGAGAGAAAAATTAGAAACGAACAGCGAAAGGAAGAGCAATTTCTTGATATATGCATTCTCTTCGCGGAGCCTCTTGACCTCTGCCTCCATTTGAAGAAACTGAGCCTAACAAAAGAAGTTCAGCATAAAAATCAAGCATATCAGTAAAAAAGAGAAAAGAAGTCTGATGATTCATGTAGTACTTTGTTCTAAGATCAATGCAATATCGATTTTTATTTGTTTGTATTGATAATTACTTTCTTCTTTTCAAATGTTTTACGAGCTGCGATTCTTCCCTTCATCCTTCTTTCCTCCTTGGAGATAGACTCTTTTTTAGAACCCCTTCTTCTTCTAGTGACCCAGTTCTTGCCATTATTGCCAACCTGACTCCCAACATTGGCTCTTGTAGTGAAGTACCTAACTCAAACATTGATTCCTGAACCATCATTGCCACAACTCATGACATTCTCAGTCTTTGGTGCCTCAGCAACTGCAGCATTGTCAACTATGTTTGCATCTGTCTCGAGGACTTCATCGAGGTAGTTGAGATCGATGTACTCATGATTGTCGTTCTTGGGATCAGAAGGGAATGGAGGCAAGAATGTGTTCTCAAAATGATCAAAGTCTTGAAGTAGTGACTCTACAAGCAGATTAGGGTTGTGTTTTTCATTTTGGCCAAATGGGTCCATGGTTTCAATAGGATTTTAAGGGAGAGATGTGAACAAAATGAGGAGGTGTTTTGTGCTATTTATATATATGCAGGTGGTGGAATATATTGGTAAGTACAAATTGCTAGAGCTGCATGGTGGAATATATTCCCATGTTTTGTGCTTTTTTACTGGTGTGATCCACCATGCAAATCAGCAAATGGTAAGAGTATTCTAGAGATGGAGTAATGCTATGTGTCTCAAAAAAATGTACGAAACTATTTATACAAAATGATGTGCAAAAAATAAGACTTGACACCTCGTATATTTTATCGATAACTTGGATGATTCATAATATGTCACGTGTATGGTACATCTTATAAGTTGGACATTCCGAGCCAAAAACTCATGGGATGGTGGTGGTTTCATATATATTGGGTCGTTATTCGTTAAATTTATTTTTAAACTATGAAAATATGAAATATGTATTTGCCACGTCACTTTGTGCGATAAATTTTGTACAGAATTTGAGACATTTAGTATTGAGACATTTAGTATTTTCCGCTAGAGAAATGCAAACTCATGAATAATGGTTGTAAATGCTATATGGGTTTAAACTGCACATGTTTTTTGAATTGGGCCTTCCTTTCAAAAATTGACTATGGATTGGATAGAGCCCATTGTAATATAAACAAAATATTTTGTACATTCAATATTACCCCTCAAAAGTCAAAACAATTACCTCTCCAACCTATAAATAGTCTATCCATATAGGTAGGAATTTGTGTAGTGTACTCATTACTTTTGATTGATCAATGATTTAGTGTTACACTACTTTGGATGATTAATTTAGTTGGGTTGGGTGTTAAGAAATTTGGAGATGGAATTAAGAGAAAAAGAAAGTAGAGTTGGGTGCAAGAAGACATGAGGAGATAGAAAGGAGTACACTCCATTGCCATATTATTGTAAAGAATAGGATAATAATTAATAAACAAATAATGTATTGTATTTGTGGATTGTGGTGGCATCAACTGAGATATTAATGCATGCCCACAAATAAAATTGACTTAATTTGAAACAACATAGGTCCACCCTGTGGTGTGGAGTAGTTGATTGACTACTTCCATTTTGGGACCTCTAAGGTTTCTCACCCTATGTCATATATACAACTCATATATGTCATGCTTCCTATATTCTTCCTTCCACTAACCTCAACTCATTTTTCTTTCCTTCCTAAATTTTCTACCTCAAAATTATATTTACATTTTGAAAAACTTAAACAAAGAGAAAATCACAAAAGCAAAAAGTAATAGTGATAATCAAGCAATAAATAACACTGGAATATTTTGTTAGCGTTGTCAAAAGTTTTTCCAATTTTCAGCTTAATAAGATGAAATTTTCGCTACCGAGTTGATATGTGTAGACGATAGTCATATGATCTATCAATTAATTTGGGATCCAAAATTATGTTTAAAGTCCTATGAAGTGGACCAGATCATATATGAAATATAAATTATCCCTCAAGAAGGTCCAATCAAACCATTGATGGGCCTAAAAATTCAAAAATACCTTAGAAGAGATCGAACAAGTTACAACATTTATGCACGAGCTTTGGACACGCCAATCAGAGTGCACCGCGCGTCCCACATGTCAAAACCTCCCAAGAGTGCCCCAGAGTCGCCTGTCACCGAGTTAACTCGAATTGAGTTGGGCGAGTCAATGGGTAGACTCGTCCCACTCGGGCGAGTCCCAAGCTCACAAGGCCTACCACACCTGATCAAAGCCCAAACTACCTATCTTTCTTTCGTAGTCACATGTGGTCTTAAACCTCTTGTGAATGCATGTGGCATGCCACATTGTCCACCACATCAGCACACCTTGTCACACCACCCCACTTGATGCATGTAACGTGAGATGACTTTCCATGTCACCGAGTGACCTGTTTGTTGAGATAATTTTGGCATGAGTTGGGTTACTCGACCGGTAGACTCAGTCCTATTAGGTGAGTCAACATGCATGAAATTCGGCCTAATTCGAGTGAAGCCCAAACTCACCACAGCCTGTTGCACTTGATCCAAGCGCAAACGATCTTTCCTTTTTGTGTGGTGCCACATTGTACAACGAAAAAAATGAGAATGGTCGCACTAGATCCCTTTCGCAAGCCCCTACTAGGTGAGCTGAGTCAGCAGGCAGACTCAGCCAAAATTGGTTCCCTTGTGAGCTCACATAGATTCAATTAGTTTTTTTTTTTGCGCCAAATCCGTAACACTCAGCCCACCAAACCCAGTTCGCCATGTTCCCATGACACTCACATGACATCATCAAATGCCACTTCAATCATAAGGTGACACATCGCCTCCAACATTTTGACTTTGTTGTATAAAATTCTTTTCAAGCTACAAGGTATGATTCATTTTTTTCACATTTAAGATTCATTTGTTTCATTCACGCACTTTCAGATCTCATATTCTCTTTAGAATTCACATATACACACATTTATTTCACCATGATAAAAAATTTAAACTCACGTTTGATGTGAAATTCAAGGGTCTCTCGGGTTTCGCTTAACGGTGTGCTACCTTGTGGTATGTAGACCCTTAATATTCTAGTCCAAGTGATAAAGTGAAAGTTGAAATTAAAAATATTATATAGGTGAAAATCTAAATACAAAACTTTTACAACAATTTAAAATTTTACAACAACGCGTGTTCTAATATTTTGTTAACCTCGAGTCGTCAAGAGGTATGGAATAGAATTTTGGGATATGCAAGTCCACAATTCTTTTATTCGTTAAATTGTTTCATGTCACATCATGTCACAACAGTAAAGAGGGCATTGATGAAAATCAACATATATATGTGTTAAACTTGGTGATGAAACACTAAGAGTTGCAACCTCATCAACTCTTACAATTTTGAGCATTCTCCTTCCTTCTAGCTAGAATGCCCTCTCATTTTCCTTCTATTACAAAAAATCATCTATTATCTAATAAAAATAATTGATGACAATCATTATAACAATCACTATTTCACATTACCTAATAGCAAATAAGATGTGCACTTTATATACACTTTACTCACTTCATCACATCTTCATTTTTCCGATGTGGGACACAAGTAAACATCTTATATTACCTTCTCATTGACATTTGCTTTGAAGTTTTTAATGTGGGACAATATTATCACATCATTCTCACTTCACAATTTTTATATTCATTTTTTCTTAAATTAGTGATTAACTATTTTAATCAATTGATTATTGAAATCGACATATAAATTTTAAATTTGGAAATTCAATTAGTTAGAAACTCATTTGAACGTGATATAATTTCGAGTTAAAAATGAGGTTAAAGGCACCAATGGTACCCAAACTTTGGGCTGAAATCCAATTTGATATCCAAAGTTTCATTGTACTAGAGTTAGTACCCAAACTTTGATTTTAAGCCAATTGAGTACCCACCGTCAATGACCGTTAAGCTCGCCGTTATCTCATTGCCACATCACCTGAAATGTGCTGATGTGGAATTTTTTTGATGATGTGGCTCGTTCCAGTCAGATTTAGTTACTGATGTGTAATTTTTTTAAACTACCTCACATAAATTACACACCCCACGTGAGTTTCACATGTTCTTCTTCTTCTCTCTCTCTCTGTTTTTTTTTTTTTTTGAAGAATACATATTCTTCTCCTTGACCCCAAATCCAGAATACGCAGAGAAAAAAAAAACAAGTTGGTTTCTTGGAAGCTCCCTAGATCTAAAAGAGTAAGTACTAAAATAAATTTTATAAAAAAAAAGTACTAAACTAAATTAATATAAGGTACCCTCTCCATCTTTCCTTCTTATACGTACAACCCACAAACAAACACTACAAATTCTCCAAAGCCAAACTCAAACCCAAACCAAACAGCTCCACTTCTAGATCTGGGCTGAGCTCGCCGGCAACGATTAGATCTCCGACGTCATGATCGATTCCTGCCTCGTCTAAAACCCGTCAAAGCCGGCGGCGGTCAGATCTGCTCCGACGTCGGCAAATCTGCTCATTCGCCTCCATCTCACTCCCATTTTCGTCTCGCCGATAGCTTCAAGGTTGTGCCTAGTGAAGAAGTCACCAAGCTTCTGTATGTACAAAAAAAAAAAAAATTGTTTGAGATCTAAGTTTTTGAGTGGCTTAGATCTTAAATTTTGAATGGGATATGTTTGAATGGGTTAGATCTGATTCGAATTTTGTTTGAGACTTTATTTTTTATATTGATTGGTTTGATTCAGATTTGTAACTAGTTTTTCTCCCGACGATGTTCGGGTCTTTGATGAATTATTATCATTTATTATACGGGAAACTAAATGGTATACTCTCTCCTCACTCGTGTGTTCAGGTTATTAGAATTATATATTTTCAAGTCGTTCTATTTTTTATACAATTATTCTATTATATTTATATATAAAAAAAAAGATTGAGGATTCTAAGCCAAAGATCAATTGGTTTAGACTAAGCCCAAAATGAGGTGATGAGTGATGACACCACATTAAAATTTATGGATTCGGGAGGATCGCTTCGCTTCCACCAATTCACTTGAGTGGTTATAGATTAAATTAAATGAAGTGTCATCACCTCATTGGTTTGACTTAATTTAAGCCAAAAATTATATGGCTTAGATTTCGATCCTTATTCTTTTAAAAACATTTGATAAGTAATAAGAAAAAAATGAATAATTCATCTACAACTTTTATTATATCAAGCTTTTTTTTATTAAAACATATTATATGGAAGATTTAAAACTAAAACAAAAAGTGTATTTCGAGATTTTAATTTTATTTATTAAAAAAATTTAAATCAATACACAAAAGAAAAGTTTAATGAAACACTAAAAACAACTTTTTTTTCCAATATTGGTTCAACCACAATTGTTTTTTCTACGCACATATGAATGGTATTGAAAAAATAAATCATAAATTTTGCATTAACATCTTAATATTCATGATCAATCTTAAAAAAAAAACAAAAAAATTCACGTATAGTATGTAAATAAACACTCAAACAATAAATATATAAAATGTTTAAACACAACGTACATTTATCAAGCTTTTATTCCTCTATATTGTCTTCTTATGCTGCTTTGGAAACTCATTACCAAACACACAAAAATCAGTAGTCAAAATGATGTCAAATTTTTTTTTCTATAATAATTTAATCTTATCACAAAACTTTAGCACTAAACTATTAAAAAGCAAAGAGAAAATTTGTTGAAACCCAAAATCTAAATTTAAAAATTAAATAGCATATTGAGTTTTGTGTTTTGTGTTTTTCACCAAAAAGATATAAAATGAACAGAGAAAATTAATACATATTAATCCAATAATTTGTGTAAATAATTTTACGAATGTCTATATTAATATAACTAGTTTTGTACCCGGTGCTGCTCGGGTCTCTATTTTAGTTTGCAGGAGTGGTTCTTGATTTAATAATTTATTTTCTCATGTCTTTAGTTTTCAAATAAAAATTTAGATAACAACATATTTATGTAGTATTTCTTAGGGGTGGTCGGCGGTTGTTTTGGGCGGTTTTTTTCTAATTTATAAACCAAACCATCATGGAGGTTTGCTTAAAAATGTAACCGACAATTAATTTTTTTTATGCATGACTAAACCAAACCACATCATAATTGGACGGTTTGGTTTGGTTAGGTTTAGCGGTTTTTTATAACAAAATATCTGGAGTGAATATTATATGTTAGAAAAAATGATGTTGTCATACGTAAGCAATAATTTACTATCTACTCGAACATAATTATTGTTACCTAAGAACATAAACTCAATCTAGAATTATTTAACAAAAATAATCACAAAAATAAAATTAAATAAGTCATTACAAGTTAAACATTAAAGAAAAAATAGTGCAATCTTCACCAAAGTAAAATATGTCCAAACATTAAGTTACAAAATTACTTTAGGATAAATGTCCAATGAGTTAGTGAGCCTAAAGTATTGGGCTATAGTGCTACTATAAATATGGCGGTCGGTTCGGTTTGCGCGGTTTGAATTTTTTTTATACCGCTCAGTAAACTGTTAATGGCGGTTTGATAGAAAATTAATCCGCTATAAGTTCTTTTGGTTTGGATTGGTGCGATTTGGAT
>JAYMTA010005103.1:0-11822 GCA_036897625.1 Pelargonium cotyledonis
CCAATATCTCTGATGATCTTCACATCAATGTTGAAGTTGAAATGATTCCAACTATTCCACCTACAAACTGAAACAAAACAAAACAAACAAAATCAATACTAATGTGTGTTTGAGAGAGAATTTAATTTTTATTTTTTTAATTAAAAATTAAATAACAAAAATAATATAAAAATGTCAATTTTCCACGTGGGTGCCACGTGTATGCCACATAGATAAAACCGCTCAGCTCAGTTTTTAACGGTGAAATTGACGGAAACAGACTGTGGGTACCAAATTAGGTGTGAAATTGAAATTTAGGAACTAAATTGGGCAAAATAAAAGTTTAGGTACTAAATTGTACGAGGTTTCACAATATTTGTAAGATCCTTTTTAAATTGTTGTATCATTTTTGATACATAATTTGTTCATCATTGTTGTTCTAACTTTATCCGAGTTCTTAAATCCAATGAAGGAGAGGTACACCATCAGGTGGAGAGCTACGTTCTTATTTTACAAGTTATGGCATCATATGTTAGAATGAAAATATATACGACAAAATTCAAAAAACGAGATGGTCAAGAAAGAGATTCAGATAAAAATGTGAAGTGAGAACATAAAATAAAATGGAGTTAAAATGAGATCCCCTCCGGTTAGAATAGAATGATATTTATACCTATAATCATGAATGAGTAATTAACGTGTGGCCTTGAGGGGAGATTGTTCGTGATATTGTTGGGTCTTGCGCGCAGTGAACTTATGGTTCACTTCTCGTATGTTTCTTTCCAATGATCTCGACCGGACTCTATATGCCTCCACTGAGAAAAGAAAATGTACAATTCATCGAATATATATCTTTAGTAATACACCCTAATATCTTGTGGAGTATAGCAGCAGAGTGATGTTATTAATTTGTGCGTAATATATTACCTTAAAGGCATTAAAAGTTGTTATTCTCATTCAAAGGCATTAACTAAACTTTAGTGCTTTGAAATGTATTAATTATTGAATAAGTTGATCCACACTCTTTTTATGGCTTTATATCATCACATGGCAAATCCACTTTCACATATAAAATACCAAACACCATATCTTTGCCTCATTAACAAGAAAAGGATAAAACCCCTTTTTTTACCTCTCTCTACATATATTATGTATATTTGCTCCTTCCATTCATGAAACTCACCATAACCCCACTATGCAAGACTTCATGTCCTTGATTCTCATCACATATATCTTAGTTGTTTGAGAGCCAAAAAGTGTAGTACTTGTGCAAGTATTAGCAAGATTTGTTCTTGTTTTTGTTTTCTCTTTTGTTTTTGGAACAAAACCATCAAGAGACAGAGATCATGAGGACTGGTGTTTGCTCCATCCAGCAGGCTCTTACAGCTGAGGCTGCAGACACAGTGAAGCAAGCTGTGGGGCTGGCGCGGCGGCGAGGCCATGCTCAGGTGACTCCTCTCCATGTTGCTAGTGCAATGCTTGGATCCTCCAGTACTGGCCTTCTCAAAAGGGCTTGCCTCCAATGCCACTCCCATCCCCTCCAATGCAAGGCTCTTGAGCTTTGCTTCAATGTAGCTCTCAACAGGCTCCCTGCATCAACCTCTAGTCCTCTCTTAGGCCCTCACACCTCCTCTCACCCTTCCCTCTCCAATGCCTTGGTTGCTGCCTTCAAGAGAGCTCAGGCTCACCAGCGCCGCGGTTCCATAGAGAACCAGCAGCAACCCATTTTGGCCCTCAAGATTGAGATAGAGCAGCTCATAGTCTCCATTCTTGATGACCCTAGTGTTAGTAGAGTCATGAGAGAAGCTGGCTTCTCTAGTACCCATGTCAAGAACAAGGTTGAGCAATCTGTTTCCTTGGACACACCTTTGCCCAAACAAATTAGCACCAATCCCTACTCTACACCCTTTAACCAGTTTGGGATGATGAGTAGTACACTTATTGAGAAACCAGTACTAGACCAAGTGATCATGAGGAGTGATCATGGTGATGATGGTGATGTGATGCGTGTTTTGGAGTCACTGGCAAGGAAGAGGAGAAACACTGTCATTGTGGGAGAGTCTAAGTTGGAGGGTGCTGTGATCAGAGGAGTGATGGACAGATTTGAGCGCGGCGAAGTCCCCGGGGAGTTGAGGTATGTGCAGCTCATAACCCTTCCCCTCTTCTCTCTGAGGAACCTGTCAAAAGATGAGGTTGAGCACAAGCTTGTGGAGCTTAGGTGCCTTGTGAAGAGCTATGGGAGCAGAGCGGTTGTTTTGTACATTGGTGACCTCAAATGGGTCTCTGAGTTTTGGTCAAGCTGTGGTGAGCAAAGGAGAAGCTACTACTGTCCTGTGGAGCACATAGTGATGGAGCTTCGGCGAATGGCGTGTGGAGGGGAAGCTGGAATCAGGCTGTGCCTTCTCGGGTTCGCGACCTTCAAGATTTACATGAGTTGCAAAACTGGCCATCCTTCTCTTGAGGCCATTTGGGAGCTCAACTCTCTCACACTTCCTGTTGGCAGCTTGAGCCTAAGTCTCAATCTTGACAGGTAAATCAAATTTGATGAAACAGTAAACTATTCAATCAAGATTCATGTATACATATATTTAAAACTCGAATTCGCTTTCTTGCAGTGGATCACAGTCTCAGATTAGGAGCAAGTTTGTGAAAGAAGAGAAACACCTAACTTGCTGCACAGATTGTTCTCTCAAATTTGACAGAGAAGCTCAAGGCTTGACAAGTAGTGCCCATAAGTCCGAAAAGGCGGTCTCCACGAGCTCGAACTTGCCTTCTTGGCTGCAACAGTACAAGGAAGAGAGCACAAGAAATACCAGCAATGATGAGGTTTGAATCTTGATGGTACTAAATATCAGAGAAGTGTCCAAATTTTGGTTTTTAACATTGTTTTCTGTTGTGTTTTGTCTTCAAACAGGAATGTGTCAGTGTCATGGATCTATGCAAGAAATGGAACTCATTTTGCAGCTCGTCCCACAAACACCTTGCAGCTAATTCACCATCTCCCACTTCTTCCTCTTCGGTCTCTTCGCACGAGCATGACCTTAACTTACTCAACACACACCTAAAATGGCCTTCCCTTGTGGAGCCAAAAAGGTCACCAAAAGAGCCTCATTTCTGGATACCTGAAGCTACCAACATTGACCATTCCTATGATCAAAGCAACAACCTCAAAATGTTCATGCCAGAGATAAATGAATTACCCAAACCCGAACTTCTGTCAAACCCCAACTCTAGTCCTAACTCAGCTTCTTCAAGTGAGGTAATGGAAGATACTGATGATGATCTTCACAACAAGTTCAAGGAGTTCAATGCAGAGAACTTGAGGATCCTATGCAGTGCATTGGAAGCTAAGGCTCCATATCAGAAAGACGTGATTCTCGAAACTGCAAGCGCCATTCTTCAGTGCAGATCAGGAATGAGCAAGATTGTCATGAACACTAAGGTGAGGCAAAGATCAGACAAGGAAGAAACTTGGTTGCTGTTCCTGGGAGCTGACAAGCCTCAAGCCAAAGAGAAGATTGCAAGGGAGATAGCGAAAGTAGTGTTCGGATCTTCGCAAAGTAATTTCATTTCAAGTAGTCTCAGAAGCTACGAAGAATTCGAGAACAAGAAGAGGAGGAGAGATGAGGATGGCTGCAGCATCAGCAGCAGCTACCTTGAGAGGTTTGCTGAGGGAGTGAATGAGAATCCTCGGCGCGTGTTTTTCTTGGAAGATTTGGAGCAAATTGATTGCCATTCTCAAAAGGGTATCAAGAAAGCTATTGAGAGTGGAAGCATAGAGCTTCCTGGTGGTGAAACTGTGCCTCTAAAGGATGCTATTGTCATTTTCAGCTGTGAAAGCTTAAGCAATTCAGTGTCCAAAACCTGTTGTCCACCAAGAAAGCTGCAGAAATGTGATGACCGTGAGAGTGAAAAAAGATTGGATTTGAACATTGCAGTTGAAGATGATGATGATGATGATAATGTCCAAGAAGGATATTCAGTTGGTGAAAATGGAGTTCTTGAATCTGTGGATAAGGTAATAACTTTCAAGATTCAAGAACTGTGACAGGTTGTTGTAGATTTCTTGTTTCTTGATTTCTTTTTTTTGTTTTGTTTGTTATAGATTTTGTGGGGGAGGGAAAGAAAGAATTCAAAATGTAACACAAGAAAAAGAGAAAATTAAGGGATATGGAGCTATTTTACTAATCAATTACTAGATATATATGTAGGAAATGGAGAGCTACTTGTATATATTTTTTCATCTTGATCTTGATCTTCTTGTTTTTACAATTCTGAATTTTATATTCAACTTGGCATTTTGGTTACTTCGTTCAGATCGAAATCAAAATGTGAATCACTCAGCGAGACAGTTTATATCATTCTTTATACATGTACATTTCGTTAAAGAAAACTATCTCGAGTTTGTAACCACAAGGGCTCGGTGGTACAACGATTCGCATGTTTCAATCACACTCACATATAGTACAAGAAACTTGAGATAAAATCTAAACAAAAACTATATTGGTGAGAGTGAGACAAATATACTTATTTTCAATATCCATTAAATCGCAAATGTGGAATGTATGAGAAAGTGAGACGAGTGGTATAATTCAAAACGTAACGGCGATGCAAAGGAATGTTTGCTTTTTTAAAAGAAAGCAAAATCAATTAAACAACAAAAAGTAGCACACAACTTTTGATGAATGATCCTCAAGTTTTTTCACCTTTGTTTTTTTGTTCTTGCTTCTTCTCTAACCTAATATTCTTATTTTTTAAAAGTACCCTTAAATAGGTAGCAATATTTTCAACTAGAAGAAGCATATAATCTTTAGACTATAAAAGATGTCATTACTTTAGAATCACAAAAAGAAGAGTGTCATCACTTTGAAAATATTTGGAATTAGAATTAAAAGCATATAATTAGTAAGAATAATTGGGAATATGTTGTTGGCTATTTAATCAAAAAAAATTGGAAGTACATCAATTAATTTGAGAATTAATTCTTTATTTTAAGTACAATAATGTGGGTCCTCATTGCTTCTTCACCTCTGTCTTCTCATCCAAATATATGCTTTAATGCTACTTTTTATCAGTTTCTCAAAAAATATTTGGAGATCTTCAAAATATTACATTTGAGATACCTATATATCCACAATGCTTTAAATTATTATTATTTTTTAATTCCACCACTTGGTCTCTTTGATCACATATAGAATATAAATTTGATCCAATTTGCATGATAATAATTTTAGAAGAACATGGCATAGAACAAGGTTCTTGCTTTGTGGGTTGGGTGGTTTTGGGTTACTGGTTGGAATCTTGATCCGAATATAATAATGTCATTTTGTGTTTATTAATTATTATTATTATTCAATTTGAGTGTTCATATCTAGACATTGGCATATTTCTAATATTGGAGGAGGTGATGAAAAAAGACATATAATTAATTATATGTGAAGAAGAATCAATAATTTTGTGGACAAATCTTGAATCTTGTGGTTCATGAAACAAAGATGTGATCAAGACTCAAGACTAGTACATCACCAACAAATATTGAAACACAATAGAACAGCATCAAAAGATTGTAAAGTGTGATCAGTTTAAAGCCTATACCTTCCCCTACATGTAAGAAACTAACTAGTAACTAGCTAAGAAAGGGAGCTATGAAAATTATCTTTTTATGTATACAAAAACTCTCCATTTTGTAAGAGTGCAGTGTCGAGCTTTTGTGTAAACCACGGGTTTAATCATGTTCAGGGTATAATAACAATGAAGGGTGTTCGCCTCTCCCAATAGTTGTATTGATGGTTTGATTGTTGGGGGTTCGAAGAAGCATAACGATAACGTTCAAATGTCTAAAATATGGTTGAGGTTTTCGATGCGAACTTTGTTCTTGTGCTCATGAATGATTTTTGAATTTTGCTTCCGTGTTCGGATGCTGGTTTAGAGTTTGTCATTCTTGTCCCTTGAAAGTTCGATTTGGTGTAGACAAGCATGAAAGCTTTCTCAATAATGGTTGATGGCCACATGTCAAACTCCTCGGGATGATTTCATAGTTGATGGCTCATCCTCAGAACGATTGTGTGATATAGAATCTCAACAAAATCTCGATGTTACTCGGACCTCAAAGTTTTTCATGACCAAGACGATCTTACATGTATTCTCATTCGTCATCTCTACATCTTTGATGATAGATTTCAACTTAAAGTTTGTATCAACGCCTTTAAAAACTCCATATAAAGGTATTCAATATCCATATGTTTTATACACTTGTTATTGTGAAAATTTTACAGCAACATAATGGATTGGTCAAACCAAGGTTTTGTAATGTGCCATAGTTTATTGACCATATACCTTTTTTTATTAAAGCAAAGAGCCTTAAAGATATGGTAATGGTGGGCTTATTTTTTCATATGAAGACAATGCCTCGAGCTTTGTTCCCATTAAGAGGGAAAAAGGAATGATTAAAGGACTTGTTGGCTTCATTTTCACAGCTAGCTTTGATGTGAGTGACAATTTCTTGAAATACACTTTTTCACTTAAAAGTTGCAGTGTAGTCGATAACACAGATTATGTGAGTGAGAATAACGTTTGCATTCGATTTTCACTCAACACGCTTATAAGAAGAGGTAAAAACGTTAACTATGAATAAATATCAAATGAAAATTAGACTAAACGTGATAAAACGATCGACTTTAAATTGTTAATCGCGAGTGTGCTGATCCGCTCAAGAACCTCATACCATAAAATCCAAAAAAAAACATTCTCCAGCTCTAAAACCTCAACTATACACCTATTTTTAGCTTCACCTACATTTCTCATTTCTTTACTCTTTTCCTTTTTGTTTTTAAATCTTTAAAGCTCCAATCTTTGTTCAAAGGTAATAACTTTTTGAAACTTATAACAAACACCATTAGGTTTGAGATAATGATGATGATGGTACATTGATACTTGTCTTGGCTAGCTACTAGTAATTGGCTTTTCACATTATCTCATAAATAAACTCTTATCTTTTTACAAGCTACTTGCTTTTTAGGAAAAGAAGGTGATTAATTAGGCAAATCTAAGTGGATGTCATGTCATTAGCACTATACATGTTTTAGCATATGTTGTGGACATAAAATCATTTTGTTTGACAATGAGTCCCAATTTTGATCAAAAACCACTATAATCTATCATAATCCAATAGCCTTTCCAAGTAAATTTGTAGTTTAAATTATCATATTTTAGATGGTGCTAGTTATTATTACCATCCTTACAATGCCATGTAATTAAGATTAAAGTTCTCACTTTCTTTAATTTTTTAAAAAGTAAACAAAATTTAATAAATAAAAAATTAAAGTACCAAACTATGAAGCTAAGCAATGTAACAAATACCCACTTTTATTTATCACCAACTTAACAAAACATTTAAAAATTGACCATCACCCAAATTTAAAAATTCAAATCCTATAATTGGAGATCTCACCTCATCCCAAGAAGGCCAAAGGTTCTTTAAATGGTTGGCCGTTTGAACATATGATCTCAAAAGAACAAAAAAGAGTACATGATCTTGAAATCATTAGAAATGAAAAAAAATAATAAAGAGAAGAGAGACCCACAAATTGTATTCTTTTTAGGGTTCACTAATACCAAAAAGCAATCAAAATGTACAAACTTTCTAAAGGCAACAACTGTCTCTCTCTTTTTCTCTTTGATTCCATTTCACATTTTGTCCCAAACTCTCAATCTAAACAAAAACAAGCTTCCACAACCTCAAAAACCCAATAAAAAAGACAAAAATGCAGAATTTGAAACTGTGAGAGACTAAGTTTCCACAGACTAAAGGCCAATTTATCACAATCTTATGTTACTTCCTTTTACTTTCTCATTCACAGTATAAATCATGAGGTTCCTGAGCAGACCCATAAACTCGTAGTTGACAGCTTTAAGTTATTTTTACTATACTCAAATTAATTTTCATTCAAGGGGAGATCACAGTTAAAACTCATCACTCTCCCCAAATGTATGTTAATACAAACGTTCTTCTCACTCACGCAGTCTGTGTAGTAAAGTTAGTGTACAAGTTAAAGCCATTCCTTTTTGTTATTACTAAGAGAAAAATAATATTAGTGTTTACATGAAAGTAAGGGACTTCTCTTGGATCTGAAGCTCCCAATAATCAGTCTATAATTGAATTGCTGTCTCTTGAATATATACTTCTCTATCTGTCATCACTTTAAATTGTGGGGTTGTGTTCTTTTCTACTATTTCTGAGACACAGCTTAGAGAAAGAGGAATGGTCAAAAAAGAGAACAAGACCCAAAAAAATAAAGTTTTTTTTTTGGATATGATTGCTTCTGGTTTTTGCTCACTCCTCAGCAATTCTCAGAATATGTACATATAATCAACTAAGAAATTTGATTTATTGATCTAAATTTTGATGGCAGTGACAAGCATTGGTACAATTTATTCATATTATACAGAAACAAGACTGCTCAAAATCGATTTTTAACGACAAAAGTTACGTACATTATTAAGATGTGACGGGTTCTTTGAAGTACTCGTGCCTTAGAGCATCCTCCGCGGTGATCCTCCCATTCGGGTTCATGCATAGCATTTTCTGGATCACAAACCAGTTACATATTTGTTAGTGTTTGAGCAAGAACTCGAGTTTCGCTATGTGATTTAAGTGTAGTAGAAAACAAAACTCACTGATAGAAGATCAAGCCCTTTTCCCTTTAGGCCCGGGACTACTTCTGCTAAGTTCTGAACACCAAAAGGTCGTGAAAAGATCATGTTATGCTACAATACATACGTGACATGAAAGGTTATGTCGTCCAAGACTACCTTAGGTTCTCTCAGAGCAAGGCAATCATAAAAAACACACATTGATTTCACGTCAGGCCATGTTTCTTCGGTTGGAGTACCCATTGTGCTTCACACAACAGAACGACAAATCTCTTATAATATACCTAAGTTTGTGCGTACGAGGAACATTTAGCGACTGTTAATGAAATGTAACGTTTTATGTTGTACTAAAGTACCTGAACATTTGGTCCAAGACATTGTGATCCAATGGACCGGGGAATAGAGGCTTCTGGTTCACCATTTCCGCGAATATGCATCCAACAGACCAGACATCAACAGAAGAGTTGTATTGTTTTGTACCAAATAGGATTTCAGGTGCCCGATAAGACGGAGTTCCCACCTAGACAAGTAAAGAAACGTATTAGACGAAAACCAGAAACTACGAGTAAAATCAATATTGATGTGACTAATTGTCGATTACTAGAACACATTATGCACAGCAGTTAAGCTTACATCCGGAGTATAATTAGGCTCTTCGTGCAACTCAAATTTCCTGGCTAAACCAAAGTCAGCTACCTTCAACGCGAAGTCCTCACTGTTTATAAGCAAATTCTGAGGCTTCAAATCCCGGTGAAAGACTTTATGAACATGATGACAATGGGTCACACCTTGGAGAATCTGATACATAAGCTTCTACAACATATATATATGTCGGAAAACAAATAACAATCATATCATAAAACGCTTCAAGAAAGTAATAGTGACAAACAAAGAATCGTAGAACAATATAGACTACTTACTAATGTATTGAATGAATCAAGATTCCCAATTCGTACTGAAAACTAGCTCGGGTTTACATTTCCCATTCTATAGTACATGTATCTATACACTATTGAGTACGAGACCTAGCATATTTTGTTTTCCCCCTCACTTGGCGCAACAATAGAGTTGTTGCCTTGTAACCATGATTTCACGGATTTTTACAAATGCGGGAACATTTTTTACAAAAATACCCTCCTCATACCCCAACCTCGTGCACTGGGGCATGATCACTTAAAGAAGATAACAGTTACAAATATAGAATTGCTCCGATTCTTTTGAAGCGAAATTAACATCACTACAGTATCGAGTACATAATGATGTACTGGGACATCCACCTCGGGGTGTAAACTAGGATTTTCTATTCTTGTTTAGTATATATTACGTACTCTATTCTCTATCAGACATGAACCCGAAACGTTTTCATTCCTCACTCACTTTTACCAATTCCGAATCCTGAAATTGATGCGGAGATTCTTTCATAAGCTTCTTCAAATCCGTCTCCATATGCTCGAGAACAAGGTACACTTTATCTTCGTTGTTCACAACATCCAACAACCTGATAAATACACTATTTCAAAACCCGTTTTTTTTTTAACACAAATCACACGCTGCACCCGCATTACCTCCTATAAATTTGAAAACAACACGAAAAGAGACAAGTTCAATCATCTATTGCAAATTACCGGACAATGTTGTTGTGCTTCAAATCTTTCAACACGGTCACTTCCCTAATCAGTGAACTCGGTACTTCATCGTACAAACTAACAAAATAAACCTCCTTCAACGCGACCGTCTTGTGATTTTGATGATCATAGCCTTTGTGCACCCAACCGTACCTTCCTCGTCCAATGGGTGCAATTTTTTCATACTGCAAAATTCATCCAAATCACCAATATCAAATCAACAATGGACAACAAAAACACAGAAAATATATATCATTTTACAAAAAAAAAATGTTATAAACCATTGAATCTTACTCTTTCCATCCGAATCAGAGCCAATTTCTTACTCTAAAGCATAAATTGTCTCCTATGAATTGTATCTGAAAAGCAAAAATCATCCAGAAAATCCATTAATTTCAAAAACAATCATAGAAAATCAGTAATTGGCATAAACTAAAACCTAAATTAATCAATAATAAGCACTGCAAATCTGTTTTTGGAAGCTAAAATTGAAGTGATTTAGAAAAAAAAAAACAAAAAACAAAAGGGATTGAGAAAATGTGATCTCTTACTGATTTTCAAAACCCAAAAATCTATAATAAAATTGATTTGGTGATGAAGCATGAACAAAACTTGTTACTTCCCTCCAAAACAAAACACACTCACAACCTAATTTTGCCCAACTCGGCATACCCGTTTTGCTTCATCAGGTCGGGTTTGGCCCGGTTCGTTTTTGCTAACGTAAGATTCATTTGAATTGGATTTGAACACGTCGTCACTCGAAAATAAAATGACCAAATTAAATTCACTGAAATATGAATTTTTGACTGTTTTTTTTATTCTCTGTATATATTAATTATTTGATTTTTATTTTGTTTTATTATTGTATATAAAGTGAGTTTCGGTTACGATTTATTTTGCAATGTTTTTGTGGATTTGGATAAGTAGATGTGGTTAAATCACGGTGATTTCATTGCAAGTCAAACATGTTCTTCAATAACAGTAATTACTAATTACCATGTATATCAGTTTTTTTATTTTCTTTATAAGCTCGTGTTTTTGTTGTACTTCAAGTTGGCTGTTTAAGTGTTTCAGATTTCTTTTGAAGTCTCCGATTCTATGGGATGAGTTGCTCCGGTTTATAGGGTGGAAACTACCCCTGTTGTGGGTTAAACGGGTTTATAGAGTATGAGCTACCTCTGTTGTGTTACTCATGAGGTGGGTTATTTGGGTTCGTAGAGGAGAGCGAACCCTGTTTTATAGCTCAACTGATAAAAAAAAAACTTCATAACGTGGAATTTTACGTGTGCTTTGTCCGATTTAAACAAACGAATATATGTAGACAGAAAAAAAATTGGCTTAAACTAAACCAAATCAATGAAATGATGACATTACTTATGCGAGTGTATATAGATGAATATATAACTAGTGTGATATTTTTCTTTTAATTTTAAGTTAACAAATTATTGACTAGTTATATTCCTCAGAGAAATTTGTGAGGTCAAGTCAATGTATAATTATTACTCCCTCCGTCCAAAATGAGTGTCTTGTTTCCATTTTTTGCAAAAATTAAGAATTGTCTTATTA
>JAYMTA010005104.1:0-11821 GCA_036897625.1 Pelargonium cotyledonis
TGTCCTATCATATATGTACCACACCTCCGAACCTGCATCATCACAAGCTAAATCAGACCTCAACAGGCTTGACGACACTGCAACCTGATCCTATCACGAGGGACACCATCACCACTTACCACTAATACTCTTTACGAACTTGGACTGAACTATGTCATAGCCGCAAACTCTGAAGATTATGTCAGTGCTCTGAACCAATCTATGTCAACGCCCTAACCATCCCTTCCCAAACCCTAGCCCCCACAAACAAAAACAATCATTGCCGCCCTAAATACCTTGAGGTATTACTCTCATGAGAGAGACACGACTACTCCAATAATGATGTCAGCACCCAAACCACCACTTGCCGACCGCCGCTCAATGAGCCAGATCGCCGCTTTTGAGAGAGAAACCCTAGTTTCCTTATAACTATTCCATTTAAAAACTCATGAATTAATTACAAGCCATTTATCTTGAGCATAAAACTTTTATCAATTGGTCATACATTATGCTAAAACTAATAAATAAATTCGTATACTATTCTTCCTTCGAAAAAAAAAAATCGTATACTATTCTCATAATAGTGGTAAAACGTTTTGATTGAAAATCAATTTGTGTTATATATGTTATGACGAAAATCAATTTGTTGTTGTTGCGGTTGACCCAAACAATTTCTTATGGGCCGAAGAAACCCAATGAATTTGGTTAACTATAAAGCCTATAAAATATTATGGGCCAATGGATCAAGCTGCCCAATGAATTTGGCCCAAACAATTACTTATGGGTCGTTATCTTACTGTAAAGAGAACAATATCAAAATCGGTAGAGCCCAAAATGTCTCTATTCCTACGTAGCCCCAAAAAGGGCTGAAGAAATATACAATTGAAAACATCTTAAATTGATGTTTCTCATTTTTTTTTATCAGCAACGGAATATTATACTCGAAATAACAATTTTTTCACTTTTCGAAAAGAATGTTACTCTAAACTCTACCCTATAAATCACATCTCATACCACCGACAAAAAGACTCGAACTCGAGACCATAAAGAAAATCTAGAGTATTTTAATCGTCTGTTTGCTGATAGATTAGAATATGTAGAGATGTTGGTTGTTGATCTCATCAAAACAATATGGTATAAATTATAGTTGTTCGCGGCAAACACAATTTTGAGTGAGTCAAACGTAAAAAATAAGATATGGACCGTTAATATAGTTGACACATAAATATAAAATGGTTAGCAACGTGCATTGACAAATAAGAAGAGAAACATGGAAACCGTCAATGTGTGAATGGATCAACTCCAATTTTCTACATTTGTCACCAAATTAAGAAAGACAAATTAACTATGATATTAAATTTTGATCACATAACTATAATTAAAATGCCTGGTCAAACATAACCCATGGAAAAATAAAAGGACTGCAAATAAAATCAAAACATAGTAGTTGGTTTATATTACATCTACAAAGAGAAATTTCATGTACACATTATTTAAACTATAAAAGAAAGAGAAAAAAAATAAGATTATTCTAGCTTTGATTATGTTGTACAGTACTTCTTTGGGTAGAATGGAAAGAGTTCACATGAATCAGCACTAAAGAGTAGTAATTTTTGAGCCAGTTGCAATTAAAATAATTATATGTGACTGAGTTCAAAAAATATAAATTTATGCGATAATTTTTGTAAGAGAACATTCAAATTTCTGTAACATGAAAAAATACTTTAAGAAAATATATATTAAATAATTATTTTTAAATTTATAGTTGTAATTAAATTAGCATTAACAGATTAAATGATGAAATGGACACGAAAGCTGAAATTTTAAAAACACGTAACAAAATTCAAATTATAATAGCTTTGTTTGTAATAACAAAATAATTGTAAATGAAATACCTGAATTTAAGTACATGCTAAGATGGAAAATTGAAACTAGAAGCTTTTTACTCCATTAGCTCGTGAAACGTCACGATGAAACGAACAAAATTGAAGCATTGACATGATGCCTCTAATCATTCGGCTTGCTCACTCAAACACTAGCCAAGTTAGTTCATAGTGTGTTGTAACGAAAATTGTATTTTGATAAAACTAGAGTATTGAATGGCTACTAGTACTACATTACTTGGTTTAAGTTCACATAAATGTGTCACCTTGTTGTGGCAAATATATAGAATCATTACCAAAGCTGAAAAATTATATATGTTCTCGCTTGTTGCGCCTACAATCAATTTTATTGAAGATATAAAAATATCTATCGTACATTCGGCACGGTGAAGTCTACGTAGTATCTTCTACAAAACAATCAAAAATTTATTTGTTAATAAATGAAAGTGTTGCTCCACATAGATGATATCGGCCCTGAGTGAACTCTTGGTATAGGTCTTTTCAAACGAGACCCTTTTGATGCAAAAATTAGTGGGACCTAATTATTTTCATTCCTTTTCTTGAAAATTGGGTTATCTTCTTCTCTATTGCCCTCTTCTTTGTTCAATAGTTAGTGACGCTGCCTTTAGCTGGCGATGTTTTTCTGTTGGCTTCTTTTGAGCTCACTAGGGTCTACCACTTGCCCTTGCCCTAACTGAGCTCTCTATGTCATAGGTGGTCAGGTAGGATTGAATGCTCAGTTAGGGTATATGAGACACTAACTATGCTCTAATTAAGCGTGCTTCTTGGTCTTGTGGTTATGTGTGTAGTGGAGACTCTTGAACTTCCGATGATGGTACCTATAAATTGAGAGCTGGTGATGTCACTTTCATTCGTATGAATACTTTTTTTTTTCTTAACAGCGAGCTCTTTATGTCATCCTCATATGTTGTCTTCGTTCCGTTCGATGATGATACGAGGATGAAAAATTTTATAAGGGTCAGCTTTTAGGCATAAAATGCATTGTTTTTGCGAGTATAACCGATTTGAGCCCAAATTTTTTTAAAATTTACTCAACCTGATTCTGACCCAATTTTTTCGTGTTGGTAAATGTAAACCTGAACCCTAGAATGAAGAAGAAAGGCTTTATAGCCGTTGGAGCTGAAGTAGGGGAAGAAGAAACACTAAAGAACAGTGCAACTGGTCTAAATAACGAGTTAAGTCGAGACGACAGCGCTGCGAGTGAAAAAGCAATTAAAGGAAACAACGACGTTTGGGACAAAGGAGTTCAGGGCGTTGATACCTTGGGGAAGAAAAAAGTAACTCGCAAGGCTACAATGCCCAGCCAGCTCACAGCAGCACCGAGCATCACGAAGGACACCCCAGGTCCATCTGATCTTATACGTTGCAACTCCAGGCCTCGAATTCAACCTACATCACTGTAATGGATTGATAAGGAAAATAGGTTGTTGTTCGTGATTATGTTTGTTTCCTCTCTCCATCTGTTCGTCTCTGTTTTCCCTAATTTTGCCATTTTCCAGAACTTGGTTATAGCATCAATTTACTTGTAGTTAAATGAAATAGCTATGGAAGCTCTAGTATGATCTAATTAAGGCAATTCTTTTGTGTTATATTTGCTTAATTTTCTTCATTTCTTAAGGTCATACCAAACTCGACCCTAAACTTTTTAAGTTTTGGGTACCCAGCAGGTCGAGTACCCAATTATCAGCTCTAACTTGTGGTGCCACCGTCGAGAAAGTGATCAGGATAAGGATACTGAAATAGAGCTCAAACTTGCATTGGTCACAGCTATCTAGATTTTAAAACTGAATTGCAAAGAAAAAGTAGGAGAGATTGAGGAAAAAATAAAGTAACAGCATGAAAAAGTCCAGTTAAAGTCAAACAAAATAAAACAAGTGGAGATTAGAAGGAAAATTAAATGATGGCAATAATATACTACGTACTACATTAAAAGAAGCAGAGGAGAAGTTTCTAGGAAAGTAGAAGACACCAATGTTGTACAGAAATCATGGACTGTGACTTGTTTAGTTGTTACTGCCCACCAATTTATCCAAAAAACCATGTGTCTATGCCAAGCTGTACATAGTTTTAGAAGCGTTACTGTACAGTAAAAAAAAGGTCAGAACCACCGCCCAAACTCCACATGGGAGTTGGGAAGTTGCTGGAAATGACCGGCTCTACAGGTTCCCAACACCCAATGCCAATGGATCTATATATACATATGGTGCGCATGTTCCTATTATCATTTTATTCCTCCACGATAACAACCCCTTGTTTATTTTTAATGAATATCAGGAAGATTATAAATCCCACAAATTTTGGCATTATGTATCATCTAAATAATCATAATCCGCACAAACCTTCCTTGAAAACAAAGATAATGGTGACCCCCTCCAACACTTTAATCACTCACCATGTTTTTATATACTCCTTCCAATGTACCTATGGACGTCTAAATACATACATGTTTATTAAATATAAAAAAATGAAAGAGAACATGTTTTTTTTAATAAGTGACGAGACAACAGTTCTATAAAAACCAGTGTTTCTCACCCTCTAATAGGGAGCGTCACTTTATTAGTTGTTATTTCTCTCCTTAAACTCATAAATATCACCTCATACCGTCGGCAAGGAGACCCCAACATAGAGCTCAAACAAAATCCAAAGTGCAGCAATAGTTTGGTCCAACATGCCTTTGGTGATGAAAGATGAGATGTAAATGAAACTTTTCACGTTGTCATGTAACTACAAATAATAATAATAACTTGTTTCAATTATTAAGACACATGTTAGACTAACCATTTTGAATTCTATTTAAGGTCTTGAGTTTGAACTTTCTTATCAACGGTATAGAGTGAAGTTATACGTTAAAATGGAAAAGTTACTCCCTGATGTATAGCTCAACTGATTAAGGAAAAAAAAACACTTGTTTCAGTTAATACAACAAGAAATTTCGCACTGATATCAAACAAGTTTTTCTTCATTAAATAGTTTCACGATGGAGCCAAGCTAGGACCAATACACATGAACTTTTGAATACACAAATTTGAGGCAAACATGAGGCCCAGTTTGAAGGCAACTATTCTATTCATAAAAAAAAAATTCAATTGGTGTTGGATCTTCATCGCAACATTCAACTCCAGGTTCAGTAGCCTTATTATTTTCAGAGGGAGGCGAAACATTCTCCTCACTCACATCTACTAGTCGACATCAAACTTGATGGATAACTGGTAAGATGAATCATTTTTAACGAACAACATTGTCACTGACTAAAACCCTAACAGACACAAAAACTAGATGCAAAGTGATAACAAAGTTGAACAAAGTTGAGCAAACTTGTAATATGAGAAGTGATCTCAAATTAGCAAACCAGTATATTTATAACATGCATCTCAAAAAATACGAAATGCCACATTTCAACAACACACAAAAGCGCTACTGACTCATAAACAATACTCATGTGTAGAAAATCGTGCTTTTACTGGCAATGTCGAGTCGTTGACCATAAGCAGCGGTGCCAAATAAGGACACAGGGCAACTTTTAAGTATAGACGTACCAACTCTAAGAACACATACCTAAATGGGTCAAGTAAAGAGGCATCACCTTGCAACAAGCTCATACAAAATCCTCACCCCAGTAAAGTCCACAACGAATAATGTGACGAAATAGCCAGTAAGCTGGAAAGATTTTCTACAGAGTACCTAAGGGAAAGATAACCCTCTCCCGTGTATATATATAATCCATCGCACATAGTGATAGAGTAAGAATTAAGAACTCATTGTATTATTGTGTTAGGAGATGACCTAACTTAGGCATAGAAAAGGTCTTAGTCGGCTTGGACTCCAATTTCAATTCGGTTTGAGCTCCATCCTTCTAATTATTAATACTATAACACAAAATTAATGGTTAATTTTAGCCCTATATAAATGAGAAGATTCATAAGTAAATTGAGATAGTTAGATAATAAGTTTCACACCTGAAATAGTGTAAATTTCATCATTCTATGCTAACACTTCATATTTGGAGTTTGTGAAGATTCTTTCTTCTTCGTTGCTCGATAACTTATGTAGACGAGTCTCATCGGATAACTGACAAGTGACTTTAAAGAAAGAAATTCCAAAATATATAATTTTTCTATATTATATTATACACTCCGTACATGATATGAGGTTTGAATTATTAACTCGATATTTTTTGACACCATGACATGCTTTTTCTTGACTTGGTTCCCGAATGGTCAATATATACTTGGGTGCCGCATGTGCTGATGTGATCCTAGGATACCACATGTCGTGGCTACTGGTCTCATAGACGCAGACGGAAAAGAAAAAGGTAGATTTAACAGTTGTGTACTCGTTTTAGAATCAAATAGTAAAAATACTAAATCGGTTCATTCTAAAGTAGAAAAAGGTAATTTGATTCACTAAAATGACTATTTGTGTAAATATATTACCAAATAATGGATTACTAGCATCGAGTTAATAATTCTCTAGTGTTGTAATTTTGTCACAAGGTAACAAATACGACAATATTACAAAAGTTATTCTTCCACTATTTGTGATATTGGTTTGTTTTCAATAAACCATCAAATTTACATCCACAACTTTGGTGGCCATCATATTTAATTTCAGTTTGCATCAATGCTCACGTTACCATGTTATTACAATCTATCTTAACTCTCATTATTTGTCATTATAGAAACTAGGTCAATGATTTGAGCGATCTTATCTTTTATTTCCTAAATATTGTTTTGTCAGTGAAAATCAAAAATAGTATAAGTTTACTGATATAACTTTATATCAGTTGCACTAATGAGATTATGACATCTTATTTAAAATCATGGATTCGGATGGGTCGTTCCACTCCCATAAATTCATTTGGGTGGGTATAAGTGAAATTTGATGATGTGTCATTACTTCACTGGCTTAGTTAAGTTGCAACTGATATAAAGTTATATCAGTCAACTGATACACATTTTACTCATATAGTTATACTTGAATGTAAAAAGTAACGCACAAAGGTAAATGCCAATGGTAATTTATATAACCATTGTGGAATGGATAATTTGTAGAATAAAATAGACAGAAACGTCAAATTCATACCCTTAAAAAGTTTTATTTGCCCATTTTCTTTTAGTACACAAAAATGTAATATTTAACTTAGTACACAAATGAATTATATTAAATCAATTTAGTATATAATTAATTCTCCATTAGTATTTGGTTTAGTGATTAACTGAGAGTTAACTCTACATTAAATTGATGTATTTGATGACTACAACCACCTCTTGCTTCATTTCGTTATTAAATGAATGTGTTAATTTGATGCATATGAATATTTTCACGTGCTTGAATTTGGCAATTTTTTGGTCGAAATGTTTGATTTGATGGGTTTTGTCAAATTTTTAAATAGATGTTTTAATTTGATGGACTTCATCAATTCGATTTTGCTTACATATCAAACGTGGTTGTTGTTTATAATGTTTATAGACATGCGTAAAAAATTTGAATATTTGAATACTGTCTATCATTTAGAATAAATTTGGATATGGATATTATCCAGATTTTTATGAATGAATTTTGATAAGAGTTATTAGCAATTTGAAATAATAATAATTTCTCTGAAAAAGCGGTTGTTCCCACCTATGGCGTGCTAGGGTGTTGTGTTTTACAGTTGTTAAAGGCGGTGGTTATTGAAGTCGGCGGCGACGCAGGCTGAAGGTGGTGGTCAGAAGCATGAGGATACTATGTTGGAATTGTAAGGGGGCTGACGGTATCAGTTTTGCGTGACATTGTGGTTGCAGTGAGAATCGGTTTGGTATTCCTCTTTGAGACAAAATAGTCCACAGCACAACTTGAATCAGTTCGTCGGAGAGTGGAATTGGAAAACAACTACACAGTGGACAGTGAGGGGAGGAGCGGTGAATCGGGCATATTATGGACAGATAAGGGGCGGTTACGACTACTAGGAAGTGATAAAGTGTTTATCGATATGGTGATCATGTCAAACTTATGGGGAGAGTGGCGTTTTACCGGCTTCTATGGGATCTAGACAGAACACGTCGACTTGAATCATGGGATTTGCTAAGACAGCTGGCTGTGAAATCAGGCCTCCCGTAGCTATGTGCGAGAGAATTCAATGACATCCTACATGATCATGAGAAGAGAAGAGATGTTCCACAACCTACGAACTTGCTAAATGGCTTCCAATAGGCTATAGCCGATGCAAGCTTATTTGATATTGGGGCGGAGGGTGGTCAGTTTACGTGGCATAGGGGCAGGGGAGAAAACACGAGAGTGGAGAAGCTTCTCAATAGAGCTTTGGGATCATTGAGTTGGCTAGTCCGTTGCGGGGGTTGGAATCTATGGAATCTCCTGTATTCGATATCGGATCATCGGCCTTTGTTCATAGAGCCGGGGCAAATTATGTATGATGGAGAGAAACGTTCAGATATGAAAATGGATGGGCAGTGGAAGCAGGATGCAAAGCGGTTATCCGTTCTAGTTGGAGTGATGGCATGTTTGAATCCATCATGGGTCGACTCCAAAATTGTGGGGCAGCACTGAGCAATTGGAAGAAGTCATGTTGGCATCTTGTGGCGGAAGTTGCAAAAGCGAGAAAGGAATTGGAGGCTGAGGACAGAGCTGGTCGGGACTCGGAGGTAGATAGAACTCGGTATTTACGGGCATTGAACGTTAATGAAGCCCATTGGAACCAAAGGGCGAAAGTGAATTGGTTGAAGAATGACGATTTGAATACCAAGTATTTTCATGCAGTTGTGTCCTTGAGGCATAAGTCCAATCGTATCACACAATTAAAGGATGATCGTGGGGTGTGGAGAAAAGAAGGAGAAGGTTTAGAGGATCTAATCCAGGAGCATTTTCAGACAATGACCATGGCGGAGGTGACCAATCCCAGGGTGGTATGTGCTCTTGTAGGTTCGGTGATTTCACCAAATCATAGTAATGTTTTGTTGGCTCTGTTTCTTGGGAGTGAGGTAAAGAGGGCCCTAGATGAAATGCATCCCGACAAAGCTCTGGTTCCCGATGGGTTTTCACCGAGTTTTTTTTCAGCATAATTGGAGTGTAGTGGGCAAGGAGGTGACCAAGGCATGTGTTGGAGTGTTTGAGTTCAGGTACATTTCCGGACTCTTTTAATGATACTAGTATAGTGGCTTATTCCAAAAAAGACGAAGCCGAAGATGGTAGGAGATCTCCGCCAGATTGCACTCTGTAATGTTGTCTACAAATTGGTGTCGAAAGTGTTGGCAAATATACTGAGAGATGTGATAGGTGATATGATCTCGGAGGAACAGAGTGTTTTTATAAAAGGTCTTTTAAATACTGACAATATTTGTCTGGCGAACAAGTTGGTGAATTGGATTAAGAGGCACAAACAGGGAGCAGATGGATGGATGACAATGAAACTGGACATGGTGAATACCTATGATCGAGTTGATTGGGGCTACTTACGACAGATGCTGGTGACACTAGGTTTCCCGGGTCAATTTGTTCATTTCATTATGTTATGTGTGGTGACATCAAAATTTAGAATTGATGTTAATGGAAAACTGTTACCGGGTTTTAGTCCATGTCGGTGTTTACGACAGGGTGACCCGGGGTTGTCTAAATTGCTTCATTGGAAGGAGAGGTTGGGGGTGTAAGGTGGCGAATGGGTGTCTACGTATATCTTATTTATTCTTCACTGATGATTCAATTTTATTTTGTAAGGCGACAAAGGAAAGTGCGAGGCATATCAAGCAGTGCTTGGAGCTATATGATACGGCTTTGGGAAAAAAGGTAAACTTTCACATGTCATATATTTTCTTTAGTCCCTCAACCAAGGCCAATTTTGAGGAGGGAGCTGGGCGAATTTTTTAATGTGAAAATGGTTGATAATTTTGGTTCTTATCTAGGTATCCCAATTGGGATTGGTCGTAAAAAGTGTGATATTTTTAATGAGGTGGTGGATAGAGCACGTGATCGAATGGGGGGTTGGAGCAACAAACTTTTATCGGGTGTAGGGAAGGAGGTTTTACTTTAATCAGTGGCTCATGCGTTGCCAACATATTTAATGAGTGTGTACACTTTACCCGGACGTGTTGTGGATTCTCTTGAAAAAGCGTGAAATGGTTTTTGGTGGGGTTTGAAGGGGAATGGTAACCGATCCATCCAATGGAAAGAATGGTCAAGATTATGCTTGCCTAAGATGAAGAGTGGTTTAGGCTTCCGCAAAGTGCACAAGTTTAACCTGTCTTTATTATGTAAACAGGGATGGAGGTTGATTAATGAGCCTGGTTCTCTTTTTGCTAAGGTAATGAAAGGTAGATATTACTTAAATTGTTCATTTTTGGAGGCGGAGATTGGTCACAATTTGAGTTGTACTTAGAGATCGATCATATCGACAAAAAGTGTTACTGGTGGCGGGTCTTAGTGGAAGGTTGGAGATGGGCGAACAATCCAGGTTTATAAGGACTAGTGGGTCGGGTTGGATGCTGGGATGCCTAATCAATTTTCGGGTGTTAGCAGATGAGGATCGGGTGGAGGAACTGTTTAGTGATAGAAGGAGGGAATGTGACCCGGTTAAAATAGAGGCATGTTTTGATGAGCAAACTAAGGGGCAAATCTTGAATATCCCTTTGAGTGTGGACAACAGTAAAGATAAACTCTATTGAAGAGATGAGGTTGATGGATACTACTCGGTAAATAGTGCCTACAAAACTCTATGTCCAGCTACCTTGCGGAGGAGGAGAAGGCAGTTTGGGGTATGGTATGGGGGACAAAGGTGCAACCGAAGGTGAAACTGTTTTGGTAGAGAGCCTTAGATGATTGTCTTCTAGTTAGAACCAGGCTTCAATAGAGGGATGTTAAGGTGGAGCAGGTATGTCAGTTCTACAAGAGTGCACCGGAGAGTGTGGCGCATGCCATTTTATTATGGAGGTGAGGGAGCTTTGGCAAAGGATGGGGTTGAGTGGTACGGTCGCTAGATTGATTTATGGGGTTGGTATAAGTGGGTGATGAATGGGGACCAGATTGACAAATTGTTGTACATGGGGTGGGGTGTGTGGAGAAGAAGGAATATTTAGGTGTGGGAGGAGACCCGAATGGGTGAGAATGAGATTTAGAGAATGATTGATGATACAAGGTAAGGATGGCTGGAAGCAAACCGGGTGAAGGAGATAGTGGGTGGCCGGAACAGTGGAGCAAGAAGCACGGCTTGCCGAAAATGCAGGGGACCGGAACCAGGAACTATAAAAATTAACGTTGATAGTGCAACGTTTAATGTATCTGGTTATGGAGTTGGGTGGGCTGCGCAAGATGAATTCAGTAATTGGAAAGGTGGGGATTGCCGGCGGTGGAGGGGTAAGCCACTGGAGGCGAGACTCGTGGAAGCGCTTGCTCTTCGCGAAACATTGGTTTGGGCAGGTACACGAGAATGGACGAACATGTATGTGGATGGGGATGTGTGGATGGGATGCGCAGCGAGTGCTGTTCGACATCGGTGTCGGGGCTAACATGCCCAATATTTATGGTTTACTAGTCTCGGATTGTATTAAATTAGCCCAGTCTTTTGAGAATATTAAATTCTCTTTCGTGCTTAGATCAACAAATAGTTCGCTCATACTATAGCTAGGGCGTCTAATTCTCTGCCTGATCTTGTTAGCTGGATTCAGTTCGATATCTACACTGTAACTCGGGTGTTCCACTTGACAATTAATAAAAGGTTATAGATTTCTAAAAAAAATTGAGAAGAGTTTTGAAACATATCAAAAATACGTTTACAAACACTTATTTTTTTCCAATAATTATACCGCTTGCCCATAAGAAAATATTTTTTCCTATGAAAGTAAACAAATAAAAAATTTAAATGTCACAGACGTTAAAAAAGACAGAAAGGGTGAAATAGAGTTTGACAGAAAGTCAAAAGAGATAAAAAAAGTGAAAAAAAAAAAAGGATG
>JAYMTA010005105.1:0-11819 GCA_036897625.1 Pelargonium cotyledonis
ATATATATATATATATATATATATATAACTATATACCACGCAAAATTCCAATTCAAACCAACTCCATTTGTCAAAGAATGATTTCATTTCCTTTTTCTTTTTCTAGTTACAAAAAAGAAAGATGGTAACAACTACAACTACAAGCACACACAAAATTAATCCACAGATCATACTAAAAAGAATCTACAGCCTTCACCCAGAACCAAGCAATTTTTGCTCCGTAAAGTTATCAATCTGTTGTGCCATCTCAGTTGTCAAATGGTTCACCCAATCTCCATCCATACTGGTTCGAAGAAAGGTTATTACCCAAATGCCAATTTCCGTTTTTTTGCATTCTTGGGTAAGGTGGATATGAGGTTCTTGCATTCTTGGGTTATGATTTCATCTTCTTGCAAGTACTTTGGACTTTGGAGGTTCTGGTGTTGACATGTTTTTTTTTTTGCAGAGTAGCTATCAAATGTGGATCTCAGATAGAACCTCAAACCTTTACATTAGATTCAATTCAATTAAGTTATTTTGTATGTAGTATTGTAGTGTTAAAAGAAAAAAAGTTTTTTTTTTTTTTTTTTTTTTTTATGTACACAAAGAAAATTTGATTCAAATGTTCAGATTTGAACTTTGGAATGTTTGAAAGGATGGTCTCATTATGGATAAGAGATTATTGGACTTAGGCTTGAACTTGATTTAAATCCTTCCAGCTGCACCAAAATAGTATTAGCATTAAATGGGCTGTTGGGCTTGTCTTCAGCTACAACCACTGCCCAAACTGTTCTACACTGTACATAACGGTATAAAAAAGCGAAACGTACGATCGAAGCATAGGCATTGCAGAGAGAGAGAGTGAAATAACCAGTGAAGTTGTGGTAATGGATGCGATCGATGGAGAAGATCATCATACCAGAGAGAAATTAGAGAGAGCTCGCTTGATCTCTGATCGGCGGAGATCGATGGAGGCTCCTCTGTTGATCGCCGCTTTTCTTGAGTAGAGACACGGAGACCACGGTTGAGCAACAATATTTCGGAGCGGAAGAGGTAGTAACATTTCCGACATTCTGGTCGTTTCGATTTTCATCTCTGTCAGATTCATCTTATTTTTCTGTTTATTGGTCATTGATTTGGCAATGTTGATGTTTTGCGCGATTCGGCTTGAACGAAGAGGTTTAGCTGTTGATGTGTTGGTTTTTGTATAACATGGATCTGACTTTCTGTGTGTTGGAAGTTCTTAGCTATTGATGGATGCGATTTTTTCAGTGTTTTCTTAGTAATTTATATATGTGAATCAATATCAGTGCGTTCTTAGAGTGTGTTTGTTATTAGAGTCTATTAGTGTTTGGATAAAAATCTGGACGCAAGCTAGTTTAATTTGGAGCAAAAGTGGTATGGTTAGGAAATTAGAGTTGGATGCATGATGGTTCTGTATTCTGGAGTAATGAAGTCCGTCAATCAGTTTTTGTGTTTTTATAGTGCTTATTAGTTTTTAGATGAAGAACTAGATTCTAGGTAATGTGGTGACTTGGAGCCGAGAATGAAAATTAATATTATGTTGATGATAGTGTGATTTGGTGTTAGACATTATGATTAAGAAGTTAGAGGTTCGGTTCATTAATGGTTTTCAACGTTTTGGAGTAAGACACTGGGTGAATCGGTTTCCATGTTTTTTTAAAGTGCATGTTTGGATTTGGATGGAAAGTTGGAAACCTTTATGCAAACTAATGTTGACTGCAGTGGTAAACTGGTAATTGAATTTCAACACTCACCCGTCCCAAAACAGTGTCTTGGTTTCTATTTTTGAGAATAAACTAATGAGAAGTTAGTTTTGTACATCAACTCTTGTATCCTTATGGTCATGTATTGTTATAAATTTAAACAAAACTAACATTTTATAGGATAATTCATGCATAACCATCTTCATAAAAAGGAAACAAGACACTCATTTTGAAACAGACGGAGTATCGATACATGATATTTTGATTTAGAGATTAGTAGTTCCAGTATGATTAAGAAATTAGAATTTTGGTTACCTTTTGAGTTGAGTTAGCTGCGTATTGGTTCGAGATTTTGGAGCCATCCAATGAATGAATAAGCTTAGTACCTTTTTATAGAGTTCATTAAACATATTGATGAAGCTATTGATAGAATCTAATATATTTGAAGTAGAGATTGAAATAGGATCTTAAATGTTGATCCAAGCTATTATGATTTGGACTGGAGATGAAAAATGTCTTTATAGCTGGCACCACCAAGTGGAAATAAATATAATAATAGAGTCATGACCTTTTACACAAGATTGATGGAAACAATTTTATATTTGTTATTTGGATTTGGAAGTTCTTATAACAGTGCATTAAAGGAATCAATTTTTGTGGATAATGCAATTTTGTTCCCTTAAGATTGGAGTTAGTTGCATAATGGTTCTAGGTTTGAGTGAGACCAAGTGAATCACTTTGGTGCTTTTGTAGAGGATGTTAGTATGTGGATTAGATGCAGCTGAGGTTGTTTCAATTTGTGGCTGTAAACTGATCTTAAATGCCAATGCAAGCAAATTTGATTTGGAGTTCAGTAGTATGCTAAGGAAATTGAAACTCTGACTTAGTTTGAAATTAGAGTTAGCTGAATAACATTTGGAGGTTTTGGTGAGAGGCAGTGAGAAAAGTTTGGTGTTTCTATTGTCTATTTGTGTTTGGATGAAATTCTTGACTCCATCTAATTTGCTTTGAATTGCGATTGAGAAATGATCATGAATGTTGATGCAAGCTATTATGATTTGAAGTTGAGGTGAAAAACGGTCTGTCCTCCTAGTCCTACCAAGAGAAAATAATGAAAGAGTTCATCTACCAATGAAAGCCACATTAAAGAAATCCTATGCTGATCTGGGTCGAGTCGATATTTCACAATTCTTCTTATTTGTAAATGTTTCGCTTATACAAATGTATGAAGATTGAATTAATGGGATAATTGAATGTTCAAGATCTGTCAACGTATATACATATACCAGGTTTTCAACAGCAGTTTTGAAGCATCATTAGAGACAATGATGCTCAATGTAATGAAAGGTATATTATCAGTTGATAACATGTTTGTTTCTTTGCCTTATTTTCCAATTAAAATTTGAATTATGTGTTATTTGTTTTGCTACAAGAATATTTTTTTTGCTTTGTTGTGATACTCTCATTGAAGTCATTGGCACCCAAAAAATAAATAATAATTTATGAAATGTTTATCCGACTGAATATTTTCAGCAAGGTAATACAAGTCAAGGAAACAACCCACTTGAAATGAAACCAAATTCAATTGCATTTGCTTTTAATCACATTAGTATGAGTTAAGACTGAGTCAACCATGTGCCTATAATAAAAAAGGTCAACTATGCATTTCTCATGTTACATCAACAACTAATGGTTATCACATTTATGGTGTTTTAAACTATTTATCAAATTTGTGAATTTTGTTTATACAAGTTGTTGAAAGTTTTTTTAATAGTTCTTAAATGAGTTTGTTTTCTCGATTCTTGATATATGGGAGGAAATTTAAATTGTAATAATTAATAAAATTAATATTAATATTATATTTATGGTGTGCACTTGGCTTGCCTTCATTTGCTTAATTAATTATCATGATAAATGCAATAAAAAAAGTGGAGCAATGTGACTTTAATTTGTTTCAAGTTCCTATTGTAGAGAAAAATGAGAAAAAAGAAATGTGTCTATGTGACTGTGAGCCATTGAAAACCCTGCAAAACAGTGATGTTAGTGACTTTTGTACTCAAATATTCAATAATTAATTAATAGTTTTCTTTTTCGTATGGTTCAATCTCTCATGCTTGTGCATCATAGCAAATTATTGAAATTGACAAGAAATAATTAATTAATAGTTTTCTTTTGCTCATTTGTTTAATGTAGGGTGGGTTCTTCTTTAAGTAATGGAGGTTTGTGTAGCCTTTAGTAAACATGGTATGCTATGTTTGGCATCCACAGCGACATATACCAGAAATTCTGCTGCAGTTCTAAAGCATCATTTCAAGGTATGTCAGTTAATAACATATTTGTTCTTTGTCTTATTTTCCTATTAAAGTTTGAATGAATGTGTTTTTGTTTTGTCACAAGATTCTTGTAGTTATTTTTTTTCTTCTGTTGTCATGTTCTAGTGAAATTCTTTTTTGTTTGTGAAATATGTGATATCAGTATGGATTCATCTGCTACTTTCATTGCGGCTGAAGTCATTGACACCTCCGAAAAGGAAAAGAAATGTAAACTAATCTATAGATTCTAAGTATTATTCAGATGCATTGTAAGAAGAGTTAGCAACTAAAAGTTTTTAAATGGGTTTTAGACTTTTAGCATGACTATATAATTCAACCAATGCAACAACAGGCCTGAAAGGCTGCAATTAACCAGATATAAGTGTATTTTCTTCCAATCACATTGGTATGAGTTAGAGTCAATCATGCATTCATCATGTTACATCACTATTATTTTACCAATTCTGTGCATCTGGTTTATATATATGGTTGAAAGTTCAATCAATAAATATAATTAATAATGTTAATTACATTTATCACTGATATATTGGAGGAAGCTAAATAATAAAAATTAATGTGTTATTCTCGCATTTAAATTCTTTCCTTATATTTTTGAAGGCAAAATAGGTAGGTGCATGTGAACTTTCATCTTTTTGTTCAAGTATGATGCTATGACTAACTACATATGATTTTTGTCATTATAAAGATGTAAACTGATACGTAAAAAATAGTTTGAAATTCTTTTTTCACTCACTGTAAATCGTTCTTTTCTTGTCTCTTTATCTTTCTTTTACTTCTACTTCTTCGCAATCTATTCCGAACACGAAGGAACTGTTGGGTGCAAGCGATTCAAGTGAAATATAATGAAGGTAGAAAATTTAAATTGATTGTTTGTTTTGTACTCGCAGCAATGAAGTAAAGTTCCATAATTGATGTTTGAAACCACTTCTATATTTCTTTAACTGGAAGCTAGCTATAGAATAACAAACGTGTATGTCATGTTTTGTCTACAAGGACCACTAGGTTGGTCTCACAACTTGACAAACCAAAAATGAAAGAGAAGTAACAGAACATGACAACACCCTCATCTCTTACAAGTTACAGAATAATTCCAAATATGGTTTTGCTAGACTCTGTCCAATCAAAAAATACCCACATCCTCCCTTGTGTTGACAAGTGTAGTAGCAACACCAGTTTTAGGCTCTTTAAAGCTTGAGCTTGAGTTGTGCACTTGGCTTGTTTCCATTTGGTCAAGTAATTGTCATGATAAGTCCAAGAAAAGCTTAGAGGAATGTGACTTCATCTTGTGTCCAATCCCTGTAGAAGAGAAAGGAGCATTTGTGGATGTGAACCATTGAAAAACCTGCAAAACACTGATTTTTCATACTTTTGGACTCAAATGCCTCACTAACTAATCAATAGTTGTGTTCAATTATTCATATCTTTGTGCTTTTACGTGTCTTTCTTCTTTCTAGTGGCATAATGTCACTACATAATCATCAATATGACATTTTGAATCACTTGCGTTGATAATGCATTTCATGTTGGATAACTTTTCCTCAATTTTTTCGCTACAATTTTTGCATATTTTTTAATTCATGAATAATTGTGCATAGTTACCTTAAATTTTGACTTTTTTCACATAGTTGTCTAAAGTTTTTATCTTGAATCAACAAACTCTTCAAAGTTTAAATATCTTAAATTGTTTGATAAATAAGCCAAAAATATGATCTCTTACATCAAAAGGTTTTAAAATAAAATTACCGTTTAAGAACTCTATGGTTATATGAGTCTATGCTATAGTGGCTATATAGCTTATATGATCTCTACTCTAGTGAATATGCACATGAAGTGAGAAGATTTATTTATTTTACCAAACATGTTTAAAATATTTAAATATTGAGGAGTTATTATTATTATTATTTTTTAGAGGAGTTAATTGATTTGACAAAAATATTAGACATCACCTTGAAACATGATATAAGTTCAAGAAAACCAAATCTGATTACCATTGAGTTAATTTTATATTTGTATGATATTTTTTGTAACTATTGGCATCTGCTGGAAACATGATTTAAGTTCAAGAAAACCAAATCTAATTACCATCAAGATAATTTTATATTTGTATGATCTCTTTTGTCACTAATGAATCTAATATTAGCTTTTTTGTTAGGTTGGAAGAAACCACCATCAAAATTTGATACAACTTGTAGATCAATAATTAGAAGAAGAAGTAGCAAGGGGGAGAATTAGTTCATTAATAATTGAAAAGAATGTGTAACCTTGTTCGTCTGTTTGTTGGTGCCTATTTTATTATCTCGGAGCGTCATTACGCTAGTATGAATGCACCAAGACATATTGGGTCAAGTGATTAATAAAACACTCTGAATTCTCTCTGAAGTCTCAAGTTCGATCCTCTTTGTTGACGATATGAGATGAGATTTGTGAAGTGGGGTTTAGAGTGTTGCTCACTTTAGAAAGTGAAAAATATTTTTATTTCGAGAATGACGTTCCGTTGCGGATAAAAAAATAATGCTTACTTGTTTTTCACTGTTGAGGCTTTTTGCATCTAGTTTTAGCTTTCTGATTATAAAAAAAAAAAGGTTAGAGGAGAGAAAATGCAAAATTAGTAAAAATATGGGGAGATTAAAGCCCCTCCAACCCATCTTTTTCCTTTGTGTCCTTCAGCTTCTTTCTTGAAAGCAAGTACAATGATGAAGCCCACCCACCAAACTTAATATCATTTTCTTCTTTTACTGTTGGCTTCAATATCTCATGCTCATGCATCATAATGCATTATATGTTAAAATCGCCAAGAAAAAAAAAATTAAAATAAGGCCAAAAGAATGAGACTTTCCTTCACATATATTGTCATTTTAAATTATATGAAGGTGAAAAATTTAGTAACTCTTTAATGATATTTTTTAGATTTTAATTTATATCCTAATTTTCATAATCTTAAACTTTGAAGTGAAAAGTTCCGTACCTTTTCAAATGTCGGAGTCGAGTTCATTTTTTTTGATATTTTATTATCTTCCAATTTAGCTAGCTTATACTTTCACAAATCTTAATCGATATCATCATTTTTCTTTCGTTATTTTTTCAGACTTTTAATTAAACATGATTAACAGAACCCCAAAACATAATATATAAACAAATTATGTTCCATACAATCAAGACGCTAATGTCAAAATTATGTGAAATCTTTGTACAAAGTAGAACTATAGTTTACTCAATCTCGAGGTGGAAAAACATTTGAAAACAAGAACATGGTTTGGACCTAAGAGATTTTCTTTACCAGAATATGGAGATGGAAATGGAAGCATTATTTGAGGAAGATGGGGTATGAGATTTGATGATTAAAAAGCAATTGCAGGTCTTTAGGGTCACAAAGTTTTCAGAGATCTTAAAATGGTGATGGAGACATGGGCACCTTCTTGCTCTCTCTTTTGGTAGGTTTGAATCAACAGCTACAAAACAAGACCCATTTAATTTTGCACTCTCATACAAAACTTGTGTGTGTTCTCATTCTGTTTCTGATGCTCATTTTGTGATTTTGTGGGTGTCATGGTAGAGTATTGTCAATTTGTCATTGCTTTTTCATCACAAAAGAAAGAAACTAAATTAAGCATGCTTACGCAACATGAGCTACTATGTTGTGTAATTTTATCGAAGAATAAAAAAAATAGTTCTAAATTTTTTTTATAAACGCGGGACAACAGATCTATATAGAAAATCTAGTATTTCTTACCCTCTAGAGGGGCCGTCACCCAGTTAGTTGTTAGTTCTCTTCTTAACTCCATAAATCTCACTCCATACCATCGACAAGAAGGTTCGAACTTGAGAGCTCAAAAGAAATCCAAAGCGCATCTGTTTGACCCTAATTTGATTTCTAAACTTTTTCGAACTTAAAATAGTTCTTAGAATTTTATATGGACCAAAAATGATATATAGCGCCATTTCTTATTATGTAATTTGTGTTTTGGGGAACTGATAAAAATAATGTATAGTTGTAATATCATTCACGATTTTAAAAATAGTATGATGATCAATTATGATATTTAAAAATATTAGGAGAATCAGTTGGGAGCCAATATCACAATAAATTATGAATAAATATTCTTTTATATATGTATATATATAACAATAATAAAGCAATAAATGTCACACCATTGTCAAGTAAAAATCAGCAACTACCACAAAAAAAAATTATTCCAAAATTTGCATGTGAATTAAAATTGAAACAAAGTTAGCTACATCAATTGAATGGGTTCAAATAAAATCAAAGTATATATCACAATTGTCTTTATTGTAAGGACAAAAAGACATTAAATGAGAGAGGCCTTGAATTGTCTAACATTATTTGGAGTGGTTTGAGAAAAGGAGGCAATTACAATTTACATGGTTGATATCAAGTATAAATTAAATTTTGGTTTTGAAGTTTGGATGGAAGTGGAAAAGGAAAGGAGATGAATGGATGAGAGGTTCCTTTCAAGCATTTGTGCTCACATCCAATTCATCCATCCACATTGATTGATGAAGTTAGAACTAAAAAGAGGGTAGTGGTTGAGTAAAGTACTTAACTTTTCTTAGCTGAGTCTGTTAACAAAACACGTACATAAATTTTGAATTCGAATTTAGAAAATTTTCGAAAATCTCAGGTTAAACAAAATAAGCTTGCGTGAGTCTCTATAATTTATATCAAAATATGCATGATAGTTTAAAGCCACATAATATTATATGAAACATGAAATCGCTACTCAAAATTATAAATATTACTAAAAGAAAAGTGTAGGTACGAGAGGGTTTTTCCGGCCTAATATGCTTTTTCACCGTGATATATAGGATTGATTAAGATTACGCATGGATTAGCTTCTTTGGACTCAACTAGATTGGATCAGTCGAATGAATTCAACTCATTTTTCCGTCATATCCGGTATTATTCAATCAACGAATTTTCTAAAATTTTGCCTTGTCTTAATCTAAACAATGCACACCTCTTATATCAAACTCGTCCATATCTTACACTTGACCGAACATATTTCAAGTGATCCAAACCCGCTACAACATGAATTAAATTACCAATGTCGTAAATTCAAATCCAGATTGAGAGCTGTGGATGGTTGTAGAGAGAGAGAAAAAGAGAGTAGGTTGAGAGAGAGAGAGAGATATATGGGTAATGGGCTGGGCTGGGCTGGGCTGGCTTTTAGTTGGCAGTCATGTAATGGTCCACTTTTAAAGTAGGTGTCAGAAAATGGGGGCAGCTGGAGCTGCTTCTGCTCAGTCACTCTCCACCCCATGATTTTTTGGTGTCTTTCTCTTTCCTCTTTGATAAGGACACGTGGTGACTCACCAGCCCATACACGTGTCACTTAAGGGTCTTGTTACCTACCTATTCAAATCCTCTGTCTCCCCTACATTATTTTCTCACAAATTCTCCACTTTTACCCTCCTCTTTTTCTCAATTTCCTTTTCTAAAATTACACTACTTCTCTTATAGAGCTTGTTTGGTAAATTATTTGTTAACAACATTAAGTTGGTAAGATCTTTTTATCGACGATTTCAACAACACTTGAACAGAGACTCGAAATTGAGAGTTTGAAGATACTAAACGTCATAGACTGCTTTATTGTTTTGTTATTATTATTTTTATATATATATATTTGTATACATGCAAGTATAGTAGTGTTTAGTTTGGTGATGTCCCATCCCAATTAAAATGACTATCATACCCAACTGGCACAAAAATGACAAAGCATGCTTCCAAACAGTAGTGGATTAATGGCCATCTCTATTGGCTACAGTCAGCACAAAAACATTAACAGAAAAATAATTCTAAAAAGTGAAAACAATTTGGTGCAAATGCAATGCCATTAGATATGGTGGCCATATCCCGGACTACTTGTCGCGTGACTTGATAAACAATGCAAATAATTAAACAATTTAATGTAATTTTGTTTATTTAAATTTGTTTAATAATCAAATTATGTTTAAATATAACATATTAAATTAAATGAGCTATAAATTTATATAATAATTTTATTTTTATCATTTCAAACTATGAGGACGCATGTCCTAGTATGTTTTCCACATTCTAATTAGCATGAAATGAAAATGCAACAACATCTAGCTCCGTATTAATCATTTGTCGCCCTCTGGTGAAGAAGTAGCCACCTGACTACACCAATAACGGCTACCTCAACCACCCCCTACCCACCAAACATCAAAACGTCAAGAAAGACAACTAGGTTGATATTACCCTTCATCAAACTCCTCGGCGGTTTCGCCCACAGTCCTCACTCTCCCGACCAATCTTCGTACTTTCATTTCTAAATAGTCAATTTATACTAATTTGTTAAAATTAACTTAAAAATAAAAATAGCCAACAAATAGGCCTCAAAATTTTTTCTTTTTCATATGCAAAGTGTCCAACTTGAAATCTTTTAGTTCAAAATAATCAAAGCCTCTTAAATATTTAACCTTGCATTTGAAAAAAAGAAAAATATAAAAACAATAAAATAATTACAAATGAAGAGCAATCTTCTGTTTGTCCCTGTAATAAGAAGAGAATATTTGTCCTGAAATGGTAATTTAGCACACTCTTAAAAGCTACAAAAGACCTCGACATGCTTTTGAGCAGAGCAGCAGAAGAAGGAAGTGTAGAGTGTGAGTGTGTAGTAGTGGAATTCATGTTGACTCTCAGTCACAGTGTATCTCCTTCGACCTCTCCACTTTTTTCCTCTAACTTAAATTAAAAATTATACCTTTCCCTCTCTCTCCTCCATTTCTTCACTCCCTGGTAAGCAAAAAAACATCTTTTTCCTTCTTCTATATCTGGCTCACCTTCTTTTCACTGTTTGGTTCCTGAGAAACCGTAGGAAAATAGAGGAAGATACTACTGGGTAATTCTAGCTTGGCCCTGGTTTTTGTAGGCTGACTTGTTTCGGTTTTACACGATTTCTTGGCGAATAAACGTGATTGTTGCAATGGGTTTTTGTTGTTGTGCGATTTCTTGAGGTGGGTCGTCTCTCATTTGAGATGGCCTGTGCATTTTGATGATCTTGTTTTGTTTTTGTTGGGATTTTCTGTTTTGGTTCTGTAATTTGGTTGAGCTTTTGAGTTTTTGCTATGTGAAAATCTGATGATTATATATAGGAACGGTAATTTGTAATTTTTTTTTTTTTTTTTACTTTATTTGTTTTGGAGGAAACAGAAGCTATGTTCTGCTCTGGTGGATTGTTCTATACAAAAATTGATTGAGCTGGTTGTTTTGTGTTCCAGAAACTTTGGAAATGTGGCCATTGACTGTCCATTTTCTTTGCAGCCAAACAGCATATAGGATTTTTTTTCGGAATTGAGGGTTCTTGATTTTGATGGGTTATCAAGCTGAGAAGTTGTGGTTTTTGTCTTTAGAATTAGTGGTTATGATAATATCAATTTGTCTTCAGTCCTGTTGGTTGTTATGTTTGTGTTATTTATGTATATTTGAATTTATTGTGTGTTTTTGGTATATTTTTTTCTTTGAATTTTGGCTCTTCAATATAGGCCTAATGAGATTGCTTTTGATGTGCAGTTTGAACATTTTCTGTGTCCCTTTTTCAATTCTGTTTTGCTGATGGATCCTTGGAGCTTTGGTTCTGAAGGGAAGGGCCTTCTGTTTCCTGATGAAATGGATTTTCCAGTTGATGCTTTTACTAGAGGTAGAAAGGCACTAATGGAATGGGAAATCAAACCTTCTTATGGTTTCGAAAATGGCGGGGGTGTTTTTTCTTTAAACAACCATCGCCTCTTCGTGCTTTCC
>JAYMTA010005106.1:0-11818 GCA_036897625.1 Pelargonium cotyledonis
CCCCGGAACCACTTCGGGTGGATGACCATATCGGAGGGCGACGGAGTGTCCATCTTCGGCGGCAGCCACGTGTGGGTGGACCATTGCTCCTTGTCCAACTGCGAGGACGGGCTCATCGACGCCATCCACGGCTCCACCGCCATCACCATCTCTAACAATTACATGACCCACCATGACAAGGTCATGCTCTTGGGCCACAGCGATTCCTATACCCAGGACAAGAACATGCAAGTCACCATTGCCTTTAACCACTTTGGTGAAGGTCTCGTTCAGAGAATGCCAAGGTACATAATTAATTATCACAATTTGTTATTTATCAGTCAATTCTCAACTAATTACAAATCATGACCGAGATTGCGGACAATGGTCAATAAATTTGTAGGTGTAGACATGGATACTTCCATGTGGTGAACAATGACTACACCCATTGGGAAATGTATGCCATCGGAGGAAGTGCTAATCCGACCATCAACAGCCAAGGAAACCGGTTCACTGCTCCGGATATTAGGTTCAGTAAAGAGGTACATATACATTCGATTTATTGAAATTAAAGTATACATAATGTGATAACGTGTTGATTAATTAGTATTTTTACATAATACAGGTGACGAAGTATGAGGATGCCCCAGAGAGCGAGTGGAAGAGTTGGAATTGGAGGTCGGGAGGGGACTTGTTTTTGAACGGGGCATTTTTCACATCATCAGGGGCGGGATCGTCCTCGAGCTACGCAAAGGCGTCGAGCTTAGGGGCAAGGCCGTCTTCTCTAGTGGCCACCATTACGCAGAACTCGGGGTCCCTTAATTGCCGGAAGGGGTCGCGATGCTAATCAAATCATGTATTTATGCGATGGTGACATGCATGGCTTCTTTTTTGTATCTTTTTGCCAATTGATCATTTGGTTTCTACCATGTCTTTTTGTTCAACCTCGGCATGCTTCTCTAGAGTGAACAACACTGATGATGGGTTTGTCCAATAGGGAAAAGCAAGTGCAGATGTGTTGATTATAATATACTATACAAAATTAATTCTAATTCCAATGTTTTGGAATTGGAATTTACTCATGTTTTACTCTGTTTTCATGTTTTGTACTGATATGTGAGCTCAAATACAAAAGCATAAAAACAAGAATGTGCATGAAAAGACATAGGAAAGAGAGGAATGCAAGTAGCTAGTAGCAATTAATTTTCATCAATTGATTAGGAAAGTTCAACGACTTACATCAATGTTACTAAATTAGCCAATAAGAACAAAGCATCTACTCTCTTTATAGTTTCTCTTCTATACCTAAAAGCATTGTGAGAAATCAAGTAAGTTATCAATGCATCAAACGGAAATAAAGCCGTGCTCGAGTTATTTTTACCGCATTTTTCTAAAATAACAGATGATTACACACTACTAAAATGTATTTTTCATCTTTTTGCTTTGTACAATTCTAACTTTTTTAGACTGTACTGACATATTTTCTATTCATTTTGTCAATTAACTTTTACGATTTTATTTTTGAAAATGTCAATTTCAAGGCTATCCATTGCAAAAAATTACAAAAGGTCAAAATTAGAACTTTTAAAATTATCGTCAAAGTTTACTGACGAAATTAGAGAAAAATAGTTCATAATAATTTAAAGATTAAAATACATAAGTATTGTCCATTGTAAAAGGTGAAAAATACTTAAACGCACAAACAACTAAAGAAAATATTTGCAAATGTTAATCAAAATCGAGAAGTAGAAGGCAACGATGCTCTTATAATCACGTTACAAATAGACTTGTTCTTCCGAACTCAAATTTTATTAATTTAGCGGAAAAATGTCAAGACTTGTGAGTGTGAAAACATAAAGGATGTGATGATACTATGATAGGGTCTAGTCCTTTGGGTCCCATTTGGAATTCACCCACAGTGATTCGGGATTTGGCTATCAAAAAGCAAGTAAGAGAGCGTGGGAAGTGGGAGTTAATTGGGAGAAAAATTAGGTGTCATTGAAGATGATCATTACGTTGCTTGAATATTCCATGAAAGCACATGGGTTGCATACATATAATATATGGATTCGGAGCTTCTTTTCATGGAACCACCCAATCACCACTCTCAAATATTGGTTACAACTACATCTTTGACAAAACTTTGTCTAATAAATATTCGATACGTCCTTATAATTTCACTCATTCACTGTCAAAAATCAAAATTCAAACCGCAACATAAATTTTGAATAGCATGTGTGAAAAACAATAGGACCAACCCATCTCATGTCCTTAACTTGAAGTGTCTAATTGAACAAGGTTTGTCAAGAAACACCATGTTTGTTGAGTTGGGTACAAGCTTATCACTAACACAAGAAGGCTTGAAAGAGATGTTAAACCATATTTAATGCTTTAGGCTTTGGATTTGATCCAAATATCTATACTCTTTTTGGTGTTCATTACCCATTACCAACATACCATGTGACGGTTTTCATTTGCTGTCCCCACAAAAAACCGTGACATATTTAATTTCATAATGGTATAAACGGTCATACCAAGTAAATATTTTACATGTCAGTAATATGCAAAACTTTGTTGGATTTCAATCAAACTTTGTCGAGCTTTTTAGTTTTGTAACAATTGTTGGATTAATTAATGCACAAGAAACTTTAATTCTTGAACAGAAAAATGAGTACTCAAATATGCGAACAACCGTATAACGTTCTAACAGTTGAAACTGAATTTCAGAAATAAAATTTGCTAATCATTGTAGCTCAAGAACCAGTCCACTAAATGTGTGCCAAGGAAAGCTATCCACATAGGCATGTGCATAAAGTAACTACTAAATAACATAGGTCATCTTCCATTATGCAAGTACCCACATGGTGGAGATCACATTTAATTAAGGCGGCTAGGGCTAGAGGGATATGAAGTCATAAGGGCAGACAAATAAATAGAAATCAACCAAATTTGGGGATGATATAGTAACATCCATTAAGAAGAAGATGATCCATGACTTGAAGTTAGAGCCGGTAAAATGGACCCAATCCGTCAGTATCCGGATCCTAACCCGTTATCGGGTACATGTTGAATAAATTATAAAATTTTAATAAATAATGTGTTTTACGCCCAAAATTCAAAACCTATCTCGCCTCTAAATCGACCATACCGAATATCTTATAGGGTTGAGTTAGAGTCAGGGTGATGCCAATGGCTTGACCACGTGAAGAGTCAAGACCCATTGAATCCAAAAGTGGGCTAGCTAGGAGGCAATGGAATTGAGTAGGACATGTCACCGATGATTCAGTTGGGTTCATTTTGGAAGACGACCCCATTGACCCAATGGTCAAATGCCGTCTACGATCTGCCGCTCAGATTGGAGGAAGCTTAAATATAGTAATTATGATTATGCATGCATGGTTGTTGTATTCATTTTTGGTTGGTCAAAGGTCAAGCAGAAAACATACTTAGTTTTCAATGTTGCAAAAAGCAGCCTCAACATTTACAACCAATTAGGTTTTTATATCTAATCCTAATTTGCTGTCTGTCAAGTTATTATCAACCTAGCTACCTCAATCAACTTTCCAACTGTGTTATACTAGTTCTTCTACTTTTTTCTGGTATTCTACTATGGGGTTCTTGAGCGGACTCGCACACTCGCGTTTGACATCTTTAAGCCGTTTTATCATATTTAGACTAATCTTCATTCGAGTTTTGTTGACAATTAAAGCCTTCGCCTCTCTCTATGACTATGAGTGTGTTGAGCGGAGATTGAACACAAACGCTCTTCCTACTCATGCAGTTTGTGTTGTCAATTGCGCCATCATTGGTTATACTTCTTTTGCTTTGAACAGTAAAATATTTTTTTTCGAATGTCATCAATTTCATTTAGAAAAAAAACAAAGAATAGTTAGTTAATTAGCGTGACATGTTTATCATGTGCATGAGATATTAACTTATTACACAAAACTCATTCATAACTATTTTTCTGAAGAAAAAAATGAATTGGATAAAAATATAGGGTGACTGAGATCAAGATGCACTGTCAAACCCAAAGCAAGCCCATTATTTTTTGAAGCCCAAATAAAGCCCATTTAATGGGCCTTGAGAAATCCTAAAAACTGGACGAGTTGAACATGGAAAAGTGGGCTATTATTGGGCTCAGCCCATTGATTATTTATGTTATATTGATTTCCTTTGCATCCATCGTCTCTCTCTTAAAGAGACAGTCACAAAAAGTTCCAAGTAACTAGTGTAAGAGAAAGCCAATGTAATATAAAATCGGTACACTTGTTAATCAAATATATAAATCTAAATTTTATAATAATGGAAAATGAAATGCCCCACATCTGACTCATTTTATCCAAAACATTTTCAGTTGCAAATAAAAAAATATTTATACAATCCTTGAAAGCAACAATTATACACGTAACTAAATTGGTCCCAAACTTTTATTTATTTATTTATAATTCTTGCTTGTACTCAAATTGATGAGTTTTTTTAACACATAATAAGTCTCTTAACTTTTGATCATAGACATAATTTGATTTTAATTTTTTCATGTCACCTCTAACAATAAGAAACATTTTGAATCAATATTTAAAAGTACAATGCATATTTTGGATAAAAACATTCATAAACCATGACATTACTCGTTAATGTGAAATGTTTTATGATTTACGAATACACTTAACTGGTTGTTGAATAAATAATGATCAAATTTTCAATCCACATATTCAAATGAAAACATTATACTATATGGTATTCAATACGAAAAGGTCGATAATCACATTAATATAATCGTGAGGATCTACATAAATTATGTTGCTGCCCGTCGCGCCACCGTGGACCCAAACAGCTTCGCTTGCGACATAATTTACTTGGTTAACATTTGACAAAACTAAATATGTTGAGACTCTTGTTTCATTGGTTGGAGACAAACATTAATTTAAACAAAGCCAACATGGCGTTATTGGTGTATCTACAAGTGGCAAAAGTGGATGAGAACCAAGTGACACATCAGCCTGAGCTGGCGCTTCTGTTCACCAAGGGCCGTTTCTTGAATCTCTGCCCCTAACACTTTTTGGCGACCTGGCTTACCTTTCCAACTCAGCTCCTAAAAGAACATCCATTCATTTTCTAAACCTACTTACTATAATAAAAAAAATAAAAAAAGTGCTCTTAAAATTACTAGATTTACATAGATTATCGGTTTCTAGGATAGCAGGGGTAGTTTTGTAACTTTTGTTTATGGTTTTAAGTAAAATAACTCTTGTTGTTTATCCTTTAAAGTGATTAGTTCATCAGACTCACTCCCTACTAATTGAACGATTTGATTGTATTATAATGAAAAGCTAATTGTCATTATATATATCTTGTTATATCTTTATTTAAAAAATTATAGCTGATGTATTATAATGATACTATTGACATTCCATCATTAACTAGTGTACTTAAAAGAAAAAAATGAGCTTATTTGGACAAAGCATCGCCTGAATAGCTTGAATCACCTGTAAAGCATTCGACTCGATGACGACTTCTTGCAAACCCCTATCCTTAACCCATGTCAATGCACTGGATAGCAATGGCTTCTCCTAAGCGAGGCTCAACCCCCTCGACCTGCAACCACCTCCCACTGTCTCCAAATTTCTCTAGACGAGCTCCTATACTATTCTCTCCAATAACTTTATGTAATTATAAAGATTCTTCCATTTTCTCTACAAAAGTGTCTGATTTTGTTTTGAACTCAGACCACCCATAACTAGGGTTGTTCATTAGGTCCGGACCGAATTCGGATCAACTCGAACGTAAACAGGACATCCGGACTCCAGACCAGTAATACATCGAGTTATGACCCGGACTGGACTGATGCCCTTTCCATCTCGAGCTTCATTTCTCTAGCACCAATTCAACTCATTAAACATAACCAGACTTATTTACAGTGTAGCAGTAAATTGTAATAAGGAGTAATTTACGAATATACCCGCGAGAGTGCGCGCGTGGGTCAGAGGCTGGCGCGTAGTAGCATTTCCGTTGAGCAGCTGTGTCTATAAAGTTATACACAACCTCCTCCATTTCTCAAGTGTTTCATTTCTCTTTCGCATCCACAATTCCACGTTCACGTTTCATTTCATCAAAAACGTGTTTTTAGCATTTCAAAGCACCGACTCTTCATTCATCACCATGGAACAGCATTATAACTTTTCCCCGGAGCTCCCCGTGCCGGACGTCTACATCGTCACCTCCGGCGGCCTCCGTATTCCTGCTCACTCCGGCGTCTTGGTAATTTCCTTCATTCTCTGCTCCTATGGAACAAAATTAGTTAGTGTTAACAACAATGGGAGGCGATCTGTTCTGATCAGTCGTATATTTTATTTTGGTTCATGAACTGATTTGTTTTGTTTTTATCTTTTGGGAAATGATTGAAGGCTTCGGTGTCGCCAGTCCTAGAAAGCATCATAGATTGGCCGCGGAAGCATCGGAGGTCGGAGAAAGTGATTCCGATCCTCGGCGTTCCGTGCGACGCCGTCGGCGCCTTTGTCGGATACCTTTACTCCTCAAGGTTCGTTTCATTTTAATTTTTTTAAATTTTTCTTTCCAAATTGATTCAAACACGTCATTTGAATATTCCATTGACGGCTCCGTTGATGCTTCTCTCTGATTTCCATGGCCGAATCTTTACCAAATTAAATAACTATTTTAATGTTTTTTTAATTAAAATGGAAAAATCAATTGGTCCAAAACTAAAGGAGCTGTTTTTGGGTGTAAATCACTAATTTAATCCAGTTCAGGACTTAGTCACAATTACGACGCCTCCCCTAAGATGTGTTTTAGTGGTGATGGAACCCGAGCTTTTCCCACAATCTCTGCCTAAGTTGCCAATTGAACTGATTTTGATTGGTCTAGGAGTTTGAGTGAACTTGTGAAATGACAGAATTGCACCCTTCTTAATCTTGATCAGGTGCATGGAGGAGCAGCTAGAGAAGTATGGGATTCATCTGCTGGCTTTGTCCCATGTATTGCTGGTGCCTCTGTTGAAGCAGAGGTGCAGCAAGGCTTTGGGCGCACGGCTCACCACAGAGAACCTCGTGGACGTGCTTCAACTCGCACGCCTTTGTGACGCACCGGATCTTTATCTCAAGTGCATCAAGCTTGCCTCCAAGCATTTCAAGGCCGTGGAGAGCACCGAAGGCTGGAAGTTCTTGCAGGATCATGATCCTAGGCTCGAGCTAGAGATTCTTCAATTCATCGATGAAACCGAAACAGTAAGCAATTCATCAATCTATTAACAATTTAAAATATGTGTTAAGAAACCAAGTGTTTATATTGCATTGGATAGAGCTAATTGATAATGGTACAAAATTTGATTATAGAGGAAAAAGAGAACAAAGAAGCATAGGGAGGAGCAGAGGTTGTATCTTCAGCTAAGTGAGGCCATGGTGTGTTTGGAGCACATATGCACAGAAGGTTGCACAAGTGTTGGGCCATATGATGTGGAGCCAATGAAGAATAAAGAACCATGTAGCAAGTTCTCAACCTGTCAAGGCCTCCAGCTCCTAATCAATCACTTTGGGAGGTGTAAGAGGAGGGTCAATGGAGGGTGTACCCGGTGCAAGCGGATGTGGCAGCTTCTTAGGCTTCACTCCTCAATATGCGACCAACCTGATTCTTGCAGAGTTCCTCTTTGCAGGTAACTACTCAACATCCATAGAAACTTGGTTTTTCAATCTTAGTAGAAAAGATCGAGACTTGGGTTTGTGGCATGGATGAGACATGAATGATGAATTGGTTTATGCTGTAGGATTTAGTTTCTCAAATTAATCAGTTCCTTTTAATGCTGTTGTTAAGATTAATTGGGGCGTATTAAGGAAAAGGACCCTATCACACCATGACAGCTTGGGCTGATCTCCTATTCTGCTAATTTGTGGCCTTAAAACTTGGGAGTTGAGATGTCCCAATCCCTTGAAACTTCAACTTTTGGTGTGCAAATTGTACACTGATATTAGCTGTTATGTGGGATCTATCAAATTTGACATTAGGTTGTAAAAAACCAGGCAATGAGGTCCCCTCCTCTCCCACAATTTGGCAAAGAAAAGTGATTAGGTTCAAGTTCGCTAAAAATCAATGATGGACAAGGACGCCTTTGTAGTGGCATGTCGGGGACCAGAAAGTTACATAATATCACATTGATCCCATGCCTAAAATAAAAAATCACACCTTTCCGTCTATTTCTCTCTCTCGTCGCTCTTTCATATCAATTGACAATGCAAGTTTCCTTTATGATATTTTGTTTGGGTAATGTTGACAGGCAATTCAAGCTGAAAACACAGCAAGAGAAAAAAGGGGATGCTGCAATGTGGAGGCTACTGGTGAAGAAGGTTGTCTCCGCCAAAACAATATCTTCTTTGTCACTGCCTAAGAGGAAGAGAGTGGACGAGCAAATAGACACGGGGCGGTGTTGGGGCCATAGGAAGCTTAACTCAAATGATGGCTATCACAGTTGCGAATAAATTTCAGGGGAAAATTCTTTTTCTTCCCTTGTATGGTGAGGTGATTGTAAAGAAGAGTTCTAGTCAATATGAATTAGAGTGGTTTTCTGCAGTAAGAGAAGAGTAAGTAAAGTGAAGGTGGTAGTTTTGTATACAAAGGAAAATTTAGTAAATGGAGTGATTTGTTTGTCAATCTGTTCACTCGGCCTGGTGTGTTTTTGGGCTTCCTATCATATCAATGGGTATAAGAATTCCATTGTTTGAGGAATATGAATATGACATGTGAAGAGATAAAAGGTTAAATTTGTTTCAAACCCAAAAACTTAAGCTGATAAATGGAGATCTCAACGTATGTATCAAGTAACAACAAATTTCATATTCTTTCAATGTGAGATACATTAAAAAAAAAAAAAAAACATCTGATAGAGGTGAGTAGGACTAGGAGGGTGATATATGTTGTGAGTTTATAATTGTTGCATTGGTTGAAAAAAGCAATAAAAAATGGGTGTATGTAGTGAAACAATAGAGTACACTTGGAAGATGCACTATAACATTAGATTGATGGAACTTGGAAGGTGTTTGCATTGATTCATCCAAATAACAGTGGCTATGAGGAGAGGACCACAAATAAAGCAATTCCCTAGAGATTCTTTTGGGCACATTTTTATTGTTTGGGCATGAGCAGGGGACAAGGCAGACATACCCCACACACACCCAAAGTATGGTAAATGTTCACCTCATGATTTCAAATCAATGCTCTTGTAAAAATGTGATGAAAGTTGTAGCATCATCTTTTAAAATTGCTTATCAATGAAAAAACCACCAATGGTACATATTTAATATGATAAAATTTGAAGTAATAATAGCTTATAACAATACTTACAAATGACCAGTTTCGCAATCGTTATAATGACGTTGTGGCTAATGTAACAACTAAAAACAACTCCATCCAAAGGATTTAACCCCTTGGGAAGAGCAATTGGCAGAGGCCCAACAACAAAACCAACGATGGATGAGTCCCCAAATAGGGGCCGGTCCCTTAAGTAAGGGACCGACCCAAATGGTCCACGATCAATGCCACCAGTGGATAGCAGCCTACAACTCACCATGATTTGAGTTGAAAATGGATATTCTTTGGGCTGGAAATGGTAACAAATGTCCATGACCCAACCACCCTAAACCACTAGGTGTTTGTTTTATGTGCAATTGTTGCCCAAGTGTTTGATGAAATGTCTCTGTGAATTTTTGGTGAAAGAAAATAAATGTTAATGCTGGATATAGCACACAAATGAACTGGTTGAATTGGAATAAATACACAATGAATCATAATTGATAAATCAGCATCAAATTTGTGTGATAAATAAGAGATTAGTCCAACAATCTGTGTTGTACATGTATTATTAAGGCCATAGCCTTGTACCTTTGAAACAATAACAAGTAAATAACTGCAAATGTGAGTTCTGCTTGTTTAGAGTTCATCTTTGGGAGATGAAGATCCTGAGGGTGTCGGGTTGGTGGTGGTTTTCTTGATAGGATAAGAAGCTTCCATCGCTATCCCGCACAATCCTTCCTTATCAGAGACGCCGCGTTCCATCCTTATGTACCCTTTCTCGCCCCACTCTGCTCCCCACGAATTCTTCACGATCCAGTACTTGGTTCCCTCTAAGGTTGTCCCATACCCGACCACAGCAACTCCATGATCAAGCTCTTTTCCACATTGTCCAGTGAACACTCCCTGCATTGCACACATGTTTACCATTTTCAGGGCTTTGTGTATATGTTGGGTACAAATCAGTACAAAGATTGCTATATTTAGCTTACCTCTGAGTAGAATTGGAAGTCTGAGCCCCCAGCATCTATGGCCACTGATACAGGCTGATTTGCCACTGCCTTTAGCAGAGCATCCTCATCGTTTTCAGGTACATTCTCGTGTCCATCAATTGACACCACCGGAGAATTTTCCTGTAATTTAAACATCTCGTTACTATACTTTACTCAATTATCATAACTCGTCATATCAATCGGCACGAGCCAGGGGTGGGCCAAAATGGGCAAGTGCCCACCCTAGCTAAATAAATAGCAAATTTTGGACAACTATTTACCTTCTCAGCATCACATCTTCCATCTTCAGCCTTGTAAGGGTAGTTAGTCTCTGTTGTAATGCCTCCCCTCCGCTGGATGTACTCAAACGCCAATTCCATCAGCCCACCATTGCACCCTTGGTTTTGAGCAGTGTCGCAGTCTATCAGCTCTTGCTCCGATAGTAAAACCAGCTCCTTTGTCGTGATTTGGTTGATGCCCTCAACAGCAACAACGGTCGAAAATGCCCAACAACTACCTATATACATTACAAATTCAACTTTAAGTAAATATAATGTTTCATTGTGGACAAATAAACTTGAGGTTTAACATAAGCAAAGAAGATGGGGTGGGCACGTGCCTACCACGGCCCACCCCACAAACTCGCAACACTTAATTACCACATTGGCCCTGGTCCTTGACAGGGGTGACAGCTCCACTCTTCCTCCAGTCCACAGACACCGGGATACGAACGACCTTCTCGTACGAGAAGCTTCCATTTCCGGCCTGCTTTCCCCGGAGCATCCTATGGTGCTTCACCTTGGAGCCGGCGTAAATAGACCCGAACTCGTGGCTGGTCAGGTCCGTGAACTTGTTGAGCTTCAGCTTGTAGGGCTTGTTCATCTTGTTAGTGCTGTGAACATGCTTCACATTCTCTTTAAACACATTGAACCGCTTGTGCTTCTCCTCCAAGCTATTGGAGGCTCTGTAGTGGCTCCTCCACCTCTCGTACAGATCCCACAGGCTGTCCTCGGACTCTAGCTCCTTCTCGTGGTAATCGAAGCTCTCGGCGACGCCAAGAACCAGAGCCAGCAACAGAGCAACAACAATGAGCTTCTTCACCATCTCTGTATCTAATCAATCTTTGTGCTTTTACTTGATTTGTGTAGTGTGTTGAGATCAAGAGCTGGTTTATATAGAGGAGCGATTGAGGTGGAGAACAAGCAAGGCACATGAAAGAAGTTATGAGATGCAACAAGTTGCTTATGGGCATCAACAATCTCTAATAATAGACATGCAGGTTTTATCTTATATTTTTGGACTTTAGTTCAAATTGGTGGCTGAACTTTGAGCCAAAAGTCAAAGTGGTGGGCGAACTTTTAAAAATGACCAACTAGTGGTTGAACTTTTTAAAAATTAAACAAACTAGTGGTTTCCATTACATATCAGTTAACTTTAACTGTTAGTTATTCATAAGACATAATTAATAGATCATTTTTTGTTGTTTATGTGTTTTGTAAAAAAAAATTATAACTTAATACTTTAACATGTTTTTTTTTTCATAATTTTTT
>JAYMTA010005107.1:0-11817 GCA_036897625.1 Pelargonium cotyledonis
AAGACAAATATAAGCTAAACAAAAACAATTTTTTTTAATACCAAACTTGTATGTCTGTAGGAACCGAAAAATCGGTTGGTCCATCAGAAAATGAGAAAAAGAGAATTGCTAAGTATACATGAATTGATTTGTATAAAATAAGGCTCAAATTTTTCAATCTTACGTACAAACAAAATTTAATTTATAATCTTTTTGTATAAAACAAGGCTCTAGATAGTGTCTAGACTATTTTTTCTTCATAAACATATATAATATAAATATTTTACTATTTTAGTTAGAATTCTTAGTGAAATAGGAATTTTTTTAGTAGCTAAAAGAAAAGAAGAACACTAAGCACTGACCACAGGCAACAGCTTAGGATTTAAATTATTTTGTTTGTTTGCAAAATTAGATTAGATTTTTATGAAATTAAAATATATTATCTTTCTTCAAATAAGTTAAATAAATATATTTTTTGAAGTACTATGTAATTGTTGTTTAAGTTTAATATTTTTAGATGAATTGAAAGTATCGTGAAAATAATTTATTAATGAAGCAACATTAATACAAACTAACGAAACAATATAAAGATTAAATGGGATGGTGCATTAAAAATAAGATAATATAGGATGGAAACCCGAGCAACGCTGGGTACAAAAACTAGTAATAAAATAAAAGTGAAAGCTACCTTTCCAGAATATATAATATCAAATTGTCCACCAGTTCCTATAGGAGGAACCTTTCCCCATGCCAATGCATCTAGACTTCCCTGAAGATCGTCTACAATTTGAGACTTGGCAGCTTTGATAAAAGCCTGCCCAGGAGTCTGCAACAATTCCAAAACAGAAATATGAATTACATGGTCATATGATAAACCACTGAAATGTCAAAGATTAAGCAAAATATTGATGAGAACTAACAGAAAAGCAAGCTTGCATAAAGGGCGAAGAAACAGATGCATGCTCTTTTTGTCGTGCTATTCCTTTTGCATTTAAGCCAACAAACTCCCCAGTGGTTGATAGGCAATTTGCAAGAAGCAGCAAATGTTGAGGAAGTATACTCTTTCCAATGTCCGACACAGCTGAATCAAGACTCTGTGATTGGATCAGTTAGAAATTATGCACCAGAATATCTTATACAGCCCAACAAAAATATAAAATAACCAAGCCAAAGAAAGGAAGAAGAGTAGTGAAGAGAACACACATTGAGAAAATATTTCCATGCAGCACCTATTCCATAGGCCGAACAGAAATCATTAACATTATCTGGATGACTGCGTGTCCAATCAATCATCTCCATTATCCGAAGACAATTATTCTTTAGTGCACCCCAATATCTAGTTTTACTACAGTCGTCTGACATAGTAACCCGCAAGTATAATTCACCCATTGAACCAAAACGACGTTTCGGTTGGTTTGGAAGATCTTTCCACAAAATGTCCACCTTCTTGATCTCCGAGAATCCTACAAAAAAAATCCCCACAACACATCAGGAATGTTTTTATGACGTTGATTTCAAATCTTTTTTGGGTAACAATTTAAGAGAATAATATACATGTATAATTGGTCATTAGTTCTCTATCATTTCCAACACCATAAAGTTTTTAAACAATATATATGGGATTGAAGTGGTAATACAAGAAAGACCTTTTATAACTATCCCAAGAAAGAAAGGTATCACATAGTCTCGAACTGCTTCCAATTGCAAGGAAGAATTCTTGGAGTTCTCAATTATTTGAACAGTAATGCAAATTGTATCATTATCTTCCTTCTGCGTGTTATCATCATAACAATCCCTGCCATTAAATCAATAAAGTAAAAAAACAAGATTAAAGTTCTATTCTCCTCTGTAAGTATATGAATGCATGATTTCACATAGAATGAAGCTTCAGGATTGTCTAAAAGTTCACATTCCACACATGATATAAAATTCTTGAATTTCAAAAACTGACATATTTTGCAAGGCGAGTGAACATCACAATCAGAAGTAAAGGTATCGGAAAACTTTTAACTTTCAAGTAAGAATGCAAAATGATTCCTAAGAGAGAACTTTAGAGGTATTCAAAGTAACATAGCATGTGAGTGGGTGAGCTCTTGCTGTATACATGATGTCAATACTTAAAGTTAAACACTCAAAAGCAAACATATAATAAAAGACAAAAGACAGAAAATATTATACATAAACAGCGTATAAATCTGATGTGAATGTGAGAGACAACAAAACCTGTGATCAAACTTACAAGCTCGTTATATGGCAATCGGGGAGTATGGTTCTTGATTCTAATCTGGTGGAGTTCAATTTCTTGCGAAGAGCATCAATTATAGAATGTACTTTCAGTCTTCTTCTTTTCACAATTTCCTGAAAGCAAACAAATTCATGACATAGGGCGGGACTGGAATAAGCTCAGACAGTATATACATTTCTAGATTACACTACCTTGCACACATGAAAATGGCAAACCCATGGACTGACATGCGTCTGGCTAGTCCGGGGAGAGAAGCTAATACAGAAACACTATTATTATGATGAATGTAAATACAGATATAGAAGACGAAAAGGTAACGAAAAAATATATATAAACTCACATTATCATGAAAGTAGAAACAATGTCTGAAAAGAGTAATCTCTCCAAATGATTCTTAACTTCTAAGGCCCCATACTCAAATCCATGCCTCCGTTTTTCAAGTTTCTTGGATAAAAATAGTGACACAGTTCGTTGACCGCGTTTTTTCGAGCCACACTCAAGTACACTCTGTGTGACCAAATCAGATAGATAAGAAGTGTTAGGTACTCAAAGAACAGTATATATGTATATAAGTGTGTCTACTCACATGGAAGAGATAGTACCTTTAGATTTAACAATGGTGAACTTTCAAGTACACTAATTGGTTGATCAAGAGCACTATATGCAGCCTCAGAAATGGCACTAGCACACAGTGAACCTGCCGGTTGGCCTACCATATCATCAAAAGCACATGAATTTTCATCAAATGAGCCATGAGCACCACCATTTGAAGTAGATACACCATCATCCATACAGTACGAGAACTGAACAAGTTGATTTCCATATGTATTTCTCACCGTACCATCATAGGCAGTGTGCAAATCACGCATAAAAAACATAAGCTTGCGGTTCAATGTCCCAGGAAGCTCGGCATTGTCACTGAAAGAACTGTCTCTATTGGTTACTGAATGGACAAAGCACTCTAATGGATTTAATCCCGATAGAAACGAATTTTCAACCACTGCATAAGGGATGAAAGTCCGAGCACATTCACGTGTATCTCGAGCCTTCTGTTTGTTCCATGCAGAACAAGAGAGCTCATGTGGGATTCTAAACGATAATGGAACCAATGAATGTTGAAGGCCAAGACACATGCTATGCTGAACTATTCTCAATAGGCTACCCTTGCTTCCAGCCTTGAACATTGCCATAAGAGAATTGTCCCTCCTCGCGTGTTTGAAGACTAGACTCTGAATATCCCGAAACACTTGCTTAAAGGCATCAACGGAAGCCTGACTGAGTGCAGCTGACTTTTGTTTCTCATAGCTTAGGAATTCCACTTCAGAAGACAAAGTATTTAGCTTATCTTCATCACTGCTGGCAAGAAAATCCCGACTTGAATCAACCATCAACTGTTTAAAGTTGCATGTTTGCTCTGCTTCACTCAAACCATAAAAAATATCATCCATCATATTCTCCCGCGAATTAGAATCTGATGAGAGGTACAAGTCTGAGAGTGAAACACTCAATCCCCTCATTGACAACCATTCACAAAGAAGCTCCTGTGCAGTAAACAAGAAGTTCAAAGTATTATCCCGAAAATGTTCCACGACACTTTGAAAAATGTTTCCACCAGCTCGTAGCCAATCAATTCCCTCAGAGGAAGAAATGACCTCCCCATCACGGATACACACACCATTCTTTGGAAAGTCATAATTAAAATTTTTAGGGAGGAGAGTGCTGAATAGTTGCTTGCCGGTCCAGAAACAACTATCAAGTGAAGGAGCTTTGATAATTGCCGGCGGCAGTAACTGATGATCACAAAACATCTGCAGCTGCTGCATTTGAAAATGGTTTAAGAAAACCCCATCCTCCATGAGTAGATGAACGGCAATTAAGCTATCTTGATTAAGTGATAGAAGATTTCTACCACTCTGTCTATTAGTTAGCTGCTTCTCTAAAGCAACTAGCTCAGACAGCTCCACTCTGGCGTCAATTGATTGTGGAACATAGCCATGAAAACAATCCCCGTCAAAATCACCTCGAAATGGTGAGCAACAGAGTGGATTTAAACAAACAACAGAAGTTATTGGTAGGATCTTAGCAGATAATGCTACCAGAGAATGTTGATGTATGGAGGGAGGCCTATTTATCAGCAAAACATCTCCATCATTTAGAGGCCTATATATAGTGTCTCCAATCTGCAGATCATCAGTACGGCGTACACGAGTCAATGAACCTTTTCTGCGAACATATATCTCTCCTTTCTCAAGAATACGTAGATCACAGCAAGCATTCAACTTTTCCCAATTCCACGAGTTCAGATTTTCGGAAACTTGCAACCTTTCAGCAATATGACAAGGTATACCAATTTCAGTTAGCTTTAAATTGGGATTACCAGTAACAACCATGCGGAAACAGTGATCAGACCGCTTCCCAAGAACAACATCTTTAATCCATCGCAAGCCAGCTGACTGAGTTGCAGTATCTTTAATCTTAATTTGCTGGGTAAAAACTGATTCTTTAATTGATGAATTGTCTGGGCCAAGCTGGCATTTTGAAAGTATAACCGTGAGACAAACAAAATAATATAAAAGAATTTCCAAATGTATAAAATACAAAAAACTCCATAGCTTGCCTTAGAAACTTTTAAACAGTCTACAACATATGATCCCAGCTCATTTGATTTCCCTCGGAAATCAACCAACTTCTTATAGGCCCTGGTACGGTCATCCTACAACCAAGAATTAAATAAACCAACCCGATGAAAAAAAGAGAGAAATACATTATACACGTTTCTAAAATAATGTGCAAAAGAATTAGAGAAAATACTCACAAACACCAAATGCTGCCCACCAGAAAAGGCATGCATAACCTCTGTCACGCGATGAGAATTGGGTGTTACAGGGAAACAGCTGATGAAAAGCAAATCTGGTCTCGGGACAAATTTCTTGATGAACTGTGGGTCAACATCTTTCAATAAATAATGAACCTGAACAGAAAAAGTGGGTATCAAAAGCACATCATATTACAATGAGAAATATAAAGTAAAGTAGCACTCACACACATAAATGGAAACTAGAGTGTGTCACTATCATAAGAACAGAGAAATAATCACTTCACTTATTCCAAAAATAAAGATGCTTTACATTGAATGAAAAGAAAGCATTAAAGGGGAAAATGGATATAGATACCATGAAGTAGTTTCCATATGTACATTGCAAACTATATATAATAAACAAGTAATTCACTAAACCAAATATACATAGGGATATATATTTTACGCTGTGGATAGGGTACAGGATACAAACTATCAGTAATAATGATGGAACTTGGGAGGGTAAGGGAACAATATCTTTCATTTTACATGTATTTCCTTAACACTAAATTTTACAAGTATAGTAATGGTTATTAGACGCTAATGTTAATGCACATTTGATGAAAATGAACATTGCCTTAAAACATGTTTTAAGTTATAACAGAAAGCAAAAGTAATAAAAATTTAAAACAATGAATTCAGTGATTTACAATTATGAAAATATTGGTATACATCAACTTTAATTGTGTAATCAGAATATGGCTATTTCTTTAGGCATTCATGAAACAAACATGCAGTTCCCTGTGGTCCAGTTCAATCCAACATTTTGTATGCGCTCATAACAACATGAAGCCATCTGAAAGTTCTATCGCTGGTAATTCCCTAATGTACGAAGAAAAACATATGTGCAAATAGACATGATAATTCCATACTCAACCAATTAATTAAAAAATTAACTTTTATTTCAAGGAAAATACTTTTATGGAAATACTGCTACATGGTGACATAATTCTCATAACAACAAAACAAGGTCAGCTAAGCAGGAAATAGGAATGAATGAACCCTTTCACAGGAATCTTTCACAAAACCAGCCAGGATATCTCAGAAAACGGAATCCTATTCGAAAAGCGTATAACCGCGTGAATAAGCACACTCTAACCCTTCAAATTGGGACATTGCAAGTAAAACGAGCATGCCCATTATTCAGAAAGAAGAAAAGCATGCTCAATAGATATGTGTACACATTAAGGTAATCTTACTTGAGCATGTGTCAGAACTCTTTTGTTAGGTCTTATAGAACTTTCATCTTGTTGCTCATCCTTCGGAATAAAATCCCAATAGTCTTCTGGTAACACTGCCCTGAAACTTCTGTTTAGGTACTTCTTCGGCTTTTCAATTACTTCGACTACAATTGTAGTTTTTTTAAAGAGATCGTTCGATGAGACTTTAAACTTCATTGCTGGATACCAACAGCGTGGATTTGGCTATTTATAACAAAAAAACAGATCTCTAGAATTAAAAAGGTAAAGAGTGGATGAAGATTCATAACAAAAGTCATCTAACTTACAATACAATATCGGCAACCACCAGCATTTTCCCCAAGTAGCATGGATAGTGCATCTGTACCCTGGTGAATGAACCCAGAATAAGTTAATACCACCCCTAATCACACAGACAAAAGGAGTGTATATGATTATTTGCATACATGCATTTAGCATTTTAGCTTATCACTGATTGTTTCATCACTATAGACAAAAGGTGAATAAAACCATTTATAATCATTACAGAAATATCTACCATAGAATTTATAAGCATTACATAAGTATGAAAACCACCACACCGTTTCACCAACTATCTAAGGGGTAGTAAATCACAATTTTTTTGATACAAGAACAAATATAATGACAATGTATTAATCTTGCCAAACAAAATCGTCATAGAATGTTAGAGAATGAATATTGAAATGAAACTGATATTTTGATAATGTATTATATTTACTGTAAAATGAAGATTTAGACCATCAGAATTGAAACCATTAATAATATATCACAATTGATAAAAAGGAAATTAATACTCTCTCCACCGCATTTAGGCGTCTATTTCCATATTTTTACCAGAGAATTGTATCCCTAGAAAAGTCAAACAGGACAGTTATTGCTGGATGGTCTTTCCTTGGGCAATGTGAAGATGAAAAACTTAGTCAATGATGCACCATTTCAAAGTTCAGCAAGAGTGAGGTACCTGACCTTGACCTTTAGGGCTTTCCGAATAGATTTACATCCTGGGCAAATTTTATTCAAAATCTGTGCAACCTCTGACAGGTAATAAGGATGGAGTACAGTGAATGGAAATTTGATAACCCCAAAATGACCTGAAAAGGTAAATAATATTTCAGCAAAATCTCAAGTAGAGCATGGTAAACAATAGAATATAAGGTAACTTGGCTTTCATGTAACTCATCCACTCACACCTTCACAAGATTTTATGTTTTTGGCGCCACATGTGGAGCACTGGTTAGATGGATTTGGAAGTCCCAACCTAGGATCAGTGACTTCATTGACTGCATCAACAGCTATAACAGATAGCTTCTCCTGTTACAGTACCAAGGCATGATTAGAAAGGATTTGCAAGTCTCAACCTAGATGCTACTATATTTTAAGAATGAATAGTCCCCTCAAAGTACAAACTCTGGCTGGAAACAAAATTGTTATTTAAATGCCAGTGCTGAGTGGACCACGGTAAAATATTCAAATCAAAGAAGGTGGTTAGAAACCATGTAACAGCTCGGTATAGATAAAATACACAAATAAGAAGGAAAAAAACAGACACTAAAAGGATAAAGAGATGATAAAAATAACCTGTCGAGTGGGAATCGTAAAGCAGCATGGACTTGAATTTGGGTAAACACAATCCAGCAATATTGATAATCTCAAAACTACTATATGAATCATGATAATAATACTAAAATAGTACTTATACCAAGATATATATTACTCCAACTTGCCCATTTCATTTCTTTCAATTTATTCATAAGAAATATCAAATTAGGACACAATTGTGTATATCAATACTAAAAATCTGAACCTACGTAAATTTTAGTAAAAGCTTAACAATTTTAGAATGAGACTCTAGAAATACAGGGATACCCAAGAGCAAAGCCCTAAAATAATGAGTCGAATTAACATATTTCCATACCAAACAAACATCATGTTGGTACTCGAAAGAGGAATTGGATGTCAACATTGTAATACATCATCTACATATATATCAAAGGATTCAAGCCTATACAAAACAAAATAATTGCACCCAAATTCGGAAAAAGAGCTCAGGCATAATTGCTTTAGACCTGCCCCGTCATGATTCGAAATATCTTCAACTCCTTCTTTCAATTGCAGTGTCAATGCAATTTAACCAATTAACCTAACGGTCCTAACCCACAGCCATCACTTATTAAAAATATAAGTAACTAGAGATGACTATTCACCGAACACACACACACACACACATATATAGAGAGAGAGGAAGGGGGGGGGGGGGAACTTCTATGGATACTGACTGAAAGCCAGTAAACAATCAAGATAAGGATAATACTTACTTTGTCAGTCTCAGTTAAAACACTGAAATTAATAGCTGTCAAGGTACCAAATGGCACTTCTTGTTCTTCACACAATTCATTGTCCATGAGCAATGGTGGTTTTATTATTACAGCAACAAGTTAAGGAACCTACACAGCATTTACAAAGCATTAAACAAAAAATAAGATAGACCGGTACAAACAATATATTGCATTACTTCAGGATGCACAAAAAATGAGACAACTGCTAAATGGAATGCCTGAAAGTAAAAGGCTAATGGTTTCTGGTAGCATGGCCAACCCATGAAGCTGCACTAGTAGTTAACATAGGAAAATGCCAGAAATAAAAGTATTTAATATAAGAACAAAATCCATCAGATCAGCATGAGTTTTTGGTGGAAGATGTATACCAGCTCAACTGATAAAATCTATTGAGGGTATGGGACCAAAAGGGTGGTTTCAAGTCTCCAACAATGCTAACCTAACTTCTTCACCAACTTGCCTGTCAAAAAGAAAAAATCAATAAAAGATCCCAAAAATCGTCAAAAGAAAAGTTACATGAATTTTTATATAATTTATGACAAATGATCTATAAGATCAGCATACAAATATGCTAATTTTTTTTTAATTTTCATCCTAAGTTAAGCACTCAATTGTTTTGTTTTCTGATTAAGGTTCTTTTATAAAAATCATTCCATTATATTCCAAACCATTTGGTTTTCCACGTCCTGGTTCTCTCTATTTTTGAAGTACAAACCACAAGGGTGGACACTTGATTTCGATGATAATTAGGTAAAATATGAAACACTATCGAGGAACATCACAACTGAACAACCAAACTTTTTGTCAATCACATGTTACAGGGTTGTAGTAGAGAGAGAATAAGAAACGACAGCACCAAGCTACATTCAAGTGTATTTGGAGAAAGCAGGTAAGCGACAAACGAATTACAGAAACAGTCCACAATTAAGTAACATCATCAAATCCCAAAAAAGAAAAATACAACTGCTTCTTATCTTCCAAGGTAACCATGCATGGAAAATATGTTCTATAAATAATAAAAGCAAACAGCTCCCTAAAATATTTTACATTGTCTAAACACGATACATTTTGAAATAAATTCAGTGCCCAATTTGAACATGCATCAGTTCGTTATACCCCATGCCGTAACAACACTTCCTATTCTCTACTGTGACATTGTTCTCTTCCCCAATCACCTAAGAAGTCCGGCAAAATTAATGACAGGAGCAATCAAAAGAATCAAAACACCCTAATGAACTAAACCATAAGCTATGAACTAATTAAACCAGTAACATCATTTGATGAACCACTAAATCCACCGCACAAAACCAAGCTCCTCATGATCCAGCCAACAAACACGCAATTTAGTCATTTACTTCTCAAGCATAAACATTCCCACTAATTAACTCCTCTGTTTCTCATCACCTCAACATCGAAGCTACCAAGCAAAATACACTAATGCCATTCAATCACACAAAACTCTCGATCCACATTGTGCAGAACCACACTCTCTAAACCCTCAAACTCCAAAATCACAAACAAAAACCACAAATCACTATTCAAGCTCCAAAAACCCTCTCAATTCCACGATTCCTCAAAGCCTAGACACCGCCATTACATGCAAACAAACAGAATCATCGCTATCACACACAAACCACCACAACAAGATCAAAATCGCCGCAGTTTCCACACATAATCGGAGAAACAGAACCACGATCATCGACACAAACACACGCAACATTCACCAACCGAACCTGATCACAAATGCACAAAAAAAAAACAATAAACAAACAACAAAAAATGATCAAACAACAGCTCATCGCTCACTGTTTTTTCCCGAGAAAAAGCTCGAGCTCTTCTTCTCCTTCTCCGCAACTGAGCTCCGTACGATGAGAGACTGAGGCGAGCCCAGAGCGGGTGAAGAAGAGGACTGTGACTTGGAAGAGAAGGTCGAGGCAATTCTGTAAATAGAGAGAGAATCTAGGGGCAAAGAGCATCAGGGTGTCTCCGAGAGGCGAAGAAGAGGAAAGTGAAGCCGCCAGTTTCGACGGAGCCGAGAGCTCAATGAGGAGAGTGAAGAGACCGAAGGCCGAGACAAAAGGCTTGTCAGCTGAACTATACTTAACCCCTACTTTTTGCTCGAAAATTACTAATTTGCCCCTACGTAGCGTCGGCTTAGAGTGACGCAATTAACCTTCGGGTTTTGTGTATTTACTAAAAGAGGACAACACGGCGGTACCTGATGATGATATGATATTTTAAAATATCTGATCCGACCGAAATAAATGTTACAATTAGGTAATAGAGACAACGGCTGAAATGGAGTAGAGTTTATTATTCAAGTTTCGGTTCGGAATTGAATTTAATTAGCTTAATTTAAACTCGACTTAAAAAAGGCTCAGAATTGTTCTAGTGAAGAGCTTTTGAACCTCGGGCTTAGTTCGATGTATAAATTGTTTGGGTTTGTACGAATTTGTTCAGCTCGGCTCACAACTTTCTTAGAAAAAATTGAATAAAAAATTGGTCATATTTATTTTGAGTCGGGTTTTTGGTGCTTGTTAGTTTGGGTGCATAAGAACCTAGACCTTGCAACTCAAGTTTCGTTTTGTATGGAAATGTGGATAGTGTATCGAGTCGCATACCTAAACGGCATGGGCCAAAACACGAATGTGTTTTTATCAAACAACTTTTCATGATTCTAAATGTGATTCTCCCTATAGCGAGACAGGGTAAGGCGCATAAAAACGTTACAACATAAGAACACGTTTAATTTTTTACTCCGATCTATTGTAGGTTTGTGGCCCATATCGATAGTACTATCTCGTGTTTGATTTATAAATGAAGTCCAAGCATAGTGTCGGCTCAAGTTACAGATTTTGCATGGAGAGTGTGTATAGTTTGTCTGATCCATACATTTTCTTTGCAAATTTTATCTAAAACTTAATATGATATATTTTATTCGACCCAAGTTGTGATTGCACAGTTTGTATCAAAATAATCAATATATATTTTTGTCATTAGCGTACTTGTAGACCTAATCAAAACAATTTGAATAAAATAAATATATTATTTTATATATCAAGACTTAGTTTAAACCAAAAATAAAATAGTTTCCACTCATCAATACTTATATATATATATATATATATAAGCTAATATAAAGGGGAAAAATGTTCAAGTCTTTGTAGTAATATAAATATG
>JAYMTA010005108.1:0-11812 GCA_036897625.1 Pelargonium cotyledonis
GGTTCAGATTATATTTGCACAAATGAGGAGGGCAGCCAAGGAGAAAAAGCTTTGGTTTCCCGCCCTCATATTTAAACTATGCTACCTTCGGCAAGTTGACATGTACAAGATAGAGGTGGAAATACCATCAGCAAGACCCATTGTGCGGCACAAGATTAACACCGTGGGCAGATTCTTAGGGGTTACCGTAGACGCTGACCATGAGCAGGTGCAAAGGGACGTGAACATAGCAGGAGCTAGGGCAAAGAAGGAAGCCGAGGAGAAAGAAAGGATAGAGGCAGAGGAGAAGAAGAGGAGAGAGTCCGAGGCATCCACCTTGTCCGGTGTTGAGAGGAGAATGCTCAAAATAATGCGAGCCATAAGGAGTCTTGACGCAAAGGTGGACGAGTGAGAATCTCGGGGCAGCTCGAGGAGGTCGGGTGGCATTCGGTTGGAGCCTCAAAAGAGGCCGGTTAGGGCAGCTCCGTCCTATGATGGCAAGGGAAAAAGGCCTAGGGGGTAACAATCCATTTGCATTGCATGTTTTTTTTAAAATATTTTTTCACCCTTTTTTATTTTTTTTTGTATTGGACGTTTCCCTTCTTGTTGGATAGTTGTGGATATTTTAGGTATGTTGGATTGTGCTCAGAGAGCCTAGATTATTCTTTGATGTTTGTGGTTAATTTTTCCCGATCATTTGGTGATTGATATGCTTGTAATTGTATTTGTGGGAATAATTCTAGAATGCATGATAGGGCTCTTTGTTATAGCTTCTTATGAATGTTGTTGAGCACATGTCCTTGTTTTGGTATCTTCTAGAAATAGGTGTAACATGCTTACATTAGATGTTAAATAGTGGAAATTCTAGAACTGAGTGATCCTAGCTTTGAGGTGAAATGACTACGAAGGTTTAGTTAGGAGGAAATGACTTAGGCCATTTTTGGATCGCTTGAGCCAAAATTTTCCTACCTTTATCATTGTGACACTAGCCACCCTTTTGAGCCTTAAACCTTTTATTCTTGTACCTTTATTACAAGCCTAAGTGCCCGTTTATCCTTTAGCCTATATGTAATTTTGATCCCGCTAAATGCTTATTGTAAACTTGGTGCTCGTCTTGAAAAAGTGAACAATAAATTTGAGTGGGGTTAGTATAGTAAAAAATGGGAATGAGTTTGGGTATTGTACTCGATGTATGCTTAGACTTTCTATTCCAATAGTGCACTATAAGTTTGGGGGGACTAGTTGTGATTATAATAAAGGAAAAAGAGAAAGAGGAAGAAAATTGGACAAAAGAGAAGGGGTTATATATTTCCAGATCCCCTGGACTGTCTTTTTTTTCTATGTTATCCCCTGCCCATGAAAGTTGGTCATTTTGACTCCTGGACTGCACATATTTTTTTTTATACCCAATTTAGCTACTTTTGCCGGTAACCAAATGCCACGTCACCGATTTTGCCACATCACTATACCACGTCATATTTTTAGCCACGTCATCACCACACATCACATTTTTGTCACATCATCATCATCATCATCATCTTCTTGCCAGCGTCGAAATTTTCAAAGCTATGAATTTTCCAGCACCGACAAGAAGATGAAGAAGAATCGAATCTAATCAAATCGAATCGAAGAAAAATAAAATTGAAGAAAAATCGAATCAAATCGAAGAAGAAGAAGAATAATCGAATCGAAGAAGAAGAAGAAGAATTGAATCAAATCGAATCGATGAAGAAGAAGAAGAAGAAGCAGCATTTCATTTGCCATGTACGCATGGTGACATGACATTTTTGGTGATGTGGCATTTTTCGTGACGTGGAGCAATGACATGCAACTTTGGTGACATGGCATACGGTTACTGGCTACAACAGGTGATTTGGAGTAAATTAATAATATAGTACAGTGCAGGGTTCGAAACGACTAAAATGCGAGGGAAGGGGGTAACATAGAAAAAAAAGCAGTTTAGGGGATCTGGAAATATATAACCCAAAGATAAATATAAAATTCTAAAGTAAAAAAGAAGAGTCCAAACAAAAATTGAAAGTAAGATCACAAGTCCCCCATAATTAAAAGAATCGGAATAGTTGGTTGAGAGTGTTAAATTGTAAATTGGAAAGGGAATTGTATTGGGTTGTGAGATGTGAGCGAGATTGGCATCGAGTTCACTTTAGGTGTAGGATTTGAGCTTCGTAAAAATCCTTTTCATACCTTCACCTAAGCCTTGCATTACAACCCTATATAAGTCCTATCGATCCCGATAACTAAGCACCTCTTGATTAGTGGAGAAGTAAAGGTCACTCAACCTATGGAATGTACATGAAATTGACTCGAGTCTAGTATGTTTACACCATAAATTAGGAAGGTTCCAAGTGTCAAGGACGTCTCTCTCTCTTTCTCACACACACACACACACACACACACGAGTAATTTGCTATAACTTTGATTGCTTGATTTAAATTTTGTGTCAAACCCCATAGTACTATAACTTGTATGTCATTAGGAGAGATTTTTTTTAGCCATTGAATGTTGTTGGATGTTCGGTTCTCTTGAGCAAATTTGATGTGTGCCTAATTAGGATTTCATGTAGCATAGTTGCATATAGGTCAGATTAGCATAATTTAGGTTGTTTTTTTAGTTTTCACTCTCTTCCGCATGAGGACATGCTTGAGCTTAAGTTTGGGAGATTTGAAAACTCGCATTTTGTGCTAGTTATTAACCCTAAATTATGCATTAATTGTTCTTATTTGCCCTGTTTTGGCACTCTATTTGCCCTTAAAAAGTGTTATTTGCCTAAAAACGATGTTGTGACATGATTAAATAGCTTAAAGTGTACTTTGGTGTATTTTTATGATTTTTGCATGATTTTAGCCTATTTTGTGCCAATTAATTTGTGTTTTAGTGTTTATTGCTGAATCAGGTCAGGTTAGGACGCAAGTGAAGGCCGAAAGACCAAAGTCAACGTCAAAAAATCACAACAGTTAGCTGGCGTCGCAACCCCAAGCTAGGGCACTGCGTCCTCTATGGTGATGTCTCAAGCTCCTACAACGTAGCGCCACTTCAGCAACTGTTCAAAATTCAAAACAAGTCAATGCGTTTGATGCGCCTGAATTTATCAGCAACTCCTAACGCATAAGAAAATGTGAGGGCGAGATGATTTATCGAGGTATTTTCGACGCCGGTGAAGAATAGGCGGCAACCGTGGGAGAATATTCCGGTGATATGGTTTGAGTACTGTAGCTTTTTGATCGGAGCGTGATCTACAAAACAAACACCATAGAATGATGCAATTGGGGTTGGGATTCCAATTCACCGCCTCCGGTGTGAGAATCGATGAACTGGCTTGAAGAAGGAAGAAGAATCGAGAGGAAAAATGAACAGAGGTTCGAGAAGCAGAGTTTCACTTAGTAAAAAATGGGATCCTTTCTCTTACTGTCTGACTTGGGGTACACATTCCAGCTGTTTGAACAGCTGGTGATGAGCTTTTTTTTATAACAAACATATGTCACGGAGATCAGTGGCTTGGTCTTTGGTTAGCTCATCGTCGGGGGGATAGAGAATTTGAATTCTTTCCCGCCCAAGCAATGGATGTCTGTCATCTTTGTGCTTGCAGGGACTTAACCGATGTGGTTCTCACGTGACCTCTTTAATGAACGGGGAGGATATTCGAGGAGTAAGTCTTCGTTTGTTGATATCTCTCTTAGGGAGTTGACTGATTGTCTCCCTAGGGAGCTAGACTCCATGTGGGATTCGGTAGTCAACTGTGGTTGGGATCGATTGCTTTATTCATCTGCCTTCCTTCCTATCCTTTTGCTGGCTGGTTTGTCCTCCGGTGAAGGTTTTGCTGGAATTCGATAATGTCGTATCAAGATGCCACGTGTCGATTTCTGATTGGCTTCAAGTATATATGAATTTTTGGGTAGAAATAGTTGTCCCCCTACTCCGAGTAACAGTGATTTATCAGTGTTTCTTGGAGTAGACTAAGTCTCTTTTCATACAGATGCTTCCGGGGAGTGGACTTTCTTTTGCTGGTGAAGTATGCAGGGTTAGTCAAAGGACTAGCCAGTGGACTGGATGTTGTCTTCTCGAGCCTCTTATCGGGGAGTTTCTTTTGGCGTGTTAGGGATGAGTTGTTGTCATGTGCTCTCCATGTGAGTGTCTTTTCAAATTCATCCCATGCGATGCATTTCATCTAATGCGGGACTCGTGGCAATCATCGCACGTTCTGATTCTCTTCAATGTCCCATGACTGTTGATTTCCTTCTTACTCCATTGGAAATCGTACTTGATGATGTCACTAGAGCATGCGTCAGCTGCTGTGATTGGAGGAGAGGAAGTCGTAGGGTCTGAGCAGAGTAGTGGGTTTTAGCCAAAATGATTCCTACGCCCTACTCTGTTGCAACTTCCGTCCCTATATAACCTTTCTCTACCTTCTTTTTCTCTTCCGCCATTGTTGTTTCTGAGATTTTCTGAGAGAGTGGTTTACAATATGTTTGTCTTCTTTAGTTGATCGTTGCTGCCAGTTTCATTGTCGTTCAAGCTCTGTTTTTTTGTTTGGTAAGTTCTTCTTCTTCTTCGTCTTTCCTTTTCTCCTTCGCTACCTGGGTCTTCTTCTTTCCTTCTTTTCTTTTCTTCTTCTTTTCCCTTTCTTTTCCCTTTTTCTTTGATCTGTTGTCGCACTGTGTTGCTACTATGAATTCCTTCAGAATCGAAGGTACATTTTCCAAAAAGGTAGTACCTTTTTGGCGGGAAAAGACCTTTGATCACGAACTAGCCCCTTTTGGGTTAGGGTTTTGCTTCTTCGATAGTTAGAAGTCTCAATAAGACGATCGGTGCTGATGAACCTCACTTTTCTGTTGGTAATCGTGCGGAAGATGATTCTATTTCCCGAGCGATTTAGGGTTTTGGAACCCTTAAGAAACTTCGTTTTGGGTCTTTGTTCCTCTGATTTTCAAGTTTCCCTAACCTCGTTGTTCCTCTGGTTTTTGATTTTGCAGGTTTCTGTTGGAGTTGATCTTTCCCTGTCTTTATTCTTTACCTTGTCTTCCTGTGAGTATAATGGTGGTGATATTTTCTCTTCAAGCTATTTTGCTCAAGAGCACCCTGTCGTGTTGCTGTGGGATTGATATAGGATTTTGGAGAGTTTAATTTTGGATTCACTAGGGAAATGTCTCCAACCATAGAGTCTTGTTCTGGTCTTGGTCTTTAGCTGTGTACTGATTATTGGTCATCTTTGTGTCTGAATGTCTTGTAAATGTTGATAGTGTATATTTTTATACTGGATGTTCCTTCTGTTTAATGAAATCACATTTTCCCTGCTACAATGTCTCATCTGCTTTTCAAATTTCGTTTGATGCATGTTAGCTCCACTGATGTTGATGTACTGTATTTCTTGTTTCTGATAACTTGTTGGCTCTGATAGCCTATTTTTGTTGTTGAAGATCCTCTGATGTTTGTTGAAGTTATGTCCCCAAGTCCTTGTTTCCTAAGGAAGTTTATCTGTAATTTCCTTGAATATCGAGGGCTTTTGGGGAGTTTTCTCTGCTTTCCTTCAATATTTGAATTTGTAGAATTCTTCTTTTGAGAAATGTCTCCCGAGTGAAGTTCTCATAAGAACTGGGCTCACGTCCCCATTTTTTACTTTGGGAATAAGCTCTTTCGAGTTATTGTTCCCCGAATTAGATTCTAGGATGTGGGTCATGTCCCCTTCTTGATTTTTGACTTCCTGGGCATCCTTCAATAATTTTGCTTGTGAAAGTTGCATGTTCTTTTTCTCATGATTCTGCTTTGTTGCTCTGTAGGTTGTTTTCCTCTTTGACATGGAGAATAAGTCTGACTCTCCTAGACCTTCAACCATTGGTTCCCATTCCTCACATCGTCATTCTATGAAGAAATTTGTAACTCCTCAGCCTGTTGATGTTTCTCCTCCTCCTCGGACTTCTTTTGTCTCCCATGCCAGGCTTTTGGAAGCCGAGATAGAAAGTCGGCTGAAAACTTCTCGTCCCAATTGTGGGACATCCGTTTGAGGAGAAGAGGGCAATGGGGTTGTCTCGGTGATTCATCGATCTGCTGATGATGTCGGGATCTTGTCCCAGACAGGTCTTTTAAGGGACTCATATCCTGTTGATATGTCAATTGCTGGAGAAGAGATAAAAATCCCTTCCTTGATCTCCATAGATGAGTTAATTCACATGGATGACGGTTGGTATATCCACCCTAAGATCCGGCTTGCTATTGCAACGGGACCATCCCCTATTATTAGGGATGAGCTCCGCTTAATTGATCCAATGATCGTTTCCCAGGTCATGGTGGACACTCTCTTTGATGATTTAGGAGTTAATCCAAGAACTTTTGGGGATGTGCCCCCAAAGAAACGGAGAATTCTATGTTTGATAAGCCACGAGAAGACGAGATGGTTATCCATTGGCACCTTTTTGAGAACGGACTCACCCTTCCTATCGATTCTTTCATCGAAGAAGTAGTCAATTACATGGAGACAAATCTTCTACAATTTGGCACTGGAAGACTTGAAGAAAATGGTTTGTTTAGCTGCTCTTTGTCAACTTTTCGGAAGAGAACTGACTTTGGGGGTTCTCTAATGCTTTTGGAAGGTGAACAGAATATGCCCCAATGATGCTGGTCTGATAGCTGTGCCGGATCAGACCCGTTTATTTGAGGATCCTATTATCCCAACATGCACGTCTTCTTCTACAATGGTCAACTTGACTTCTTGATTAGGATGGGGGGTCCCCAAAGTCAAAACGCCGATACACAATACTCGTTGGGCCAAAAGATTGTATATGTCACACCATCTGCAGTCCAGCTTGCAGAATAATGAAGATCTCGTAACCAGAGACGTTCTGTTGGGTAGACTCCTGGACAATCATTTGTACAACATTGACTTCCTGTTTCAAGATGACATTCAATATTATTCGGGGGATCGCCGAAAACCTAGGTCTAACATTAAGCCCCTTCTTTTCTTGATTCCGAATTGTTTGAACATGTTGTGGAAGATCCACAAACCTTTCCTCCATCCAACCTTTTATGACCAATGTCAATTCTACAAGGATCCGAACACGAAAAATCACTATCTTGCTGCTGAACACTATATACCATGTATGTGTCATTTTGACTTTTCCCTTTTGTCGGTCACTGGATACATCCCTTTTGACTATTTTTCGTACTGATTTCACTTTTTGCTGGTTAGCAGGTAGTCCATTTCTGAACTCCTGGATGAAAGAGGGTCGTCTGAACTACAATGTTAATCTTGCAAAAGAGAGAACGAAGCGCTTGAAGGATTTGGGCCTTGTCCATTACATCCCTTTTGTGAGTACATTACCTCCTCCAAAGGCAATTGATCTTATGAGTCAATAGGAACCTCCTCAGGTTTTCAATGAAGCCATTCCTAGAGAAACTTCTGGCCCCCCTTTGAGTGGGAAAAAGAGGACAATCGTTGCTACAGGAGAGATTCATCCTACGAAATCAAGGCGGCTCGAGAAAGCTTCAGGCCCTCAGGCTAAAACTTTAGATGTCTTTGCCTTGTCTAATAGCTCCCTGAATCTGGAAATAGCTTATGCTAAAAAAAGCAAGAAGAAAAGATTGCCTTCTGTCCCGACCACCTCTAACTCTGCTAGGTCTCTACCCATGAGAGAAGTAGGTAGGGTTGTATCCTTGTAGAGGAGAGCGATGATGTCTTGGGAGGATGAGATGGTAACTCCCTCAACCCTTTTTGTCAAAGAATAAGGAGGTGTTGCAGCCACAACTCCTCTACTTTCTACTACCTGGGAGCCAGTCGACTTGGCTGTTGTGACCACCGGTGGCGACTGGCGCTGTTAGAAAAGTTGAGGATGACGATGATGCACCCATCTCCTCCTTGAAAAGAAGGTTGCTTCCTTCGCCGGCTCTCCAGGGGGAATCAATTCAAGCCATTGCTGGTGCTGGGAGTGTTATTAGTGAAGATGTTGGTGTGATTGCTGTTGGGGTAGGGCCAGGTGCGGTCTAGAAAAATTTGAAAGTGGCGGATGAAAGTAGACCGAGGGGGGCCGATGAGGTAGCGGTGGTACCTGCTACCGGTGGTCAGAATAGAAGAGGAAGGTCCTCTGTTGTGGATCGGAGGATAGACAAATCAGTTGTTAATGTTACTGGTGCTTTTGATCTTGCTGTTGGGAATTTAGTCAAGTCCTTTGAGGACCAAACATGGAGGAGCCATGCTCAGGGATCTTCTTCTGCTGGAGGGGCAGCTTCTACCTATCCTGATAGTGATTATGCGGAGGACATTTTCACTTTTAGAAGGGCCTATGGCTCGGGGGCCTTGGTGCAATGTGCGGAGGCTCTTGCCCTTGTTGATAATAGTCTATTGGAGGTAAGCTTGTTCTCCATGTTCTCTTGCACCACTTGATGCTTTTCCTTCCTTGTAGCTTACTAGTGTCTAATTTTGTTCTTGATAGGCTACTCGGGCTACTTCCTTCGTTGGACAACTTGTTTCCTCTCTTTTTTGAGGGGGTGATGGCTGCCTAGAAGATCCGTTTTAAGGAGTCCCGAGATCATGCTGCCGAGACTCATGAGTTAAAGAAGAAGCTTGAGGAAAAGAGAGCGAAATCCCAAGAGGCGGTAGCTGCCATCCAGGCCGAACTTGGGGTCTTACAGGAACAGCACTTTGCCCTTCGCTTGGAGAATCAAAAGCTGAATGGGGCTCTAGAGGGTCAGATGAGAGATTTGGAGATGAGGATAGCTCAAGCTAAAGAGAAGTCCGCCAAAGCAATGAAAGAGAGAGAAGAGATTGTTCGTGAAAGAGATGTGGAACTGGCCAAGCTCAAAGCGGAGATCCAAACTCTGACTAAGGAGTTGACTTCAGTGAAAAGGGACCTGTCTGACAAAGAGGAGGAGCTTGCAACCAAGAACCTTTCTCTGCTGGAACTTCAGGCTTACCAAAATAGAACTGTTAATGAGGTCGAAGCCTCAAAAGAAGATGTATGGGCATTTCAATCTGAAATTGATTATAAGGATGATATTCTTCTGGAATGGGAAGAATATGGTTTTTATGCTGAAGAGGAATTGGTAATTTTTCGTGCACAGTTTGGTAATATAGATGCGAGGGAGGCATCTCTTGCGGAGAGAGAGGCTCATCTGTTCCACAAGGAAACGGAGCTGACCGCCCTTCGTGAGCTGATAAAGAAAATAGAAGAACTGGAGGTTGCTCAAACTACCCTTTCTTAGGTAATCGAACTCACTGTCCCTTCCTCGCTTTTTTTCGTGTTTTATTGGTTCTTGTCTTTCTTATCCCTTTGATTATTTTAGGCGGGAGATGCCTCACGTCCCCGAGCTCCAAGGTTTCCTTGCTTAGGAACTCAGGCTGGGAAGAGCTGAGGGTAAATGTAGTGCCTTCAGGGTGATTGCCAGTAAAGGTGTCTCCCAGAATGATCTTATCGATTCGCACCGTGCTTCAGCGACTCATCCAGACTTGAGGAGACTCCACTCCTAATTCCCCTTTAATGTCGAAGAGTTGGTGATATCATGGGAGCATGATCTCCGAAGGAGTGATGGGAAGCCTTGGGTGCCTCCTCCTGTGAAGAACCAAGGGACTTTTTCTGCTATATTAGGTGAGGATCGTGTCTCCATGAATCTGTCTATGGAGGAGATTCGCTGGATAAAATCCATTCGGGGTGGAGACGAGGAATGGCTGAAAAAGTGTGATCTCCGGGTAGGTCTGATTGAGGAAGGAAGCATACAATACTCTAGGAGCGGAGTCTGTAATCCCCGGGAACATTCAGTCCCCATGTTGATTGAGTTGAACCCTTCTCTTAAGAGATTCCAATATGAGTGCCTGTTAGAGGAAGACCAGTTTGAATAGTGTAGTCCTCAGTTTCACTACTTTTGGCTCCTTTTATCTTGACAATATTTTCTGGACATTTTGATGATAATGCTTGTGTTGAACACCTCTCAGACATTTGTTGTTTGCTCTTATTTTTTAGCTTTCTGCATATTATGTTTCATGAATGCTCTTCTTCTTTCCAAATTTTTTGCATTGTGCTTGGTTTGTGTCACTCAAGTCACATCTCCTTGACTTTTCTTCAAGAGACCAATAGTTGGTGTTGAGTCTGCAGAGTAAGCTTCATGGTGTGGTGAGCAAACTTTGTGGACATGAGTTGGCTCTCCTGTTGCAGCTGTGTTATCTTTCAAGAGATGCTGCGTACTCTGGGAGATGACATCTTATGTATTCAAAGGGGGTATGATGCGTGGTTATGCTTTTAGAAGGAGGTATCATAACTCGCCGTCTTACTTCATTCAAGGTGATGCATGGTCATGTACACATGGTACCATAATGCACCGACTTACTCATTCAAGGTAATGCATGATTATGTCCACATGGTACCATAACGCGTCGGCTTACTCATTCAAGGTGATGCGTGGTTATGTCCGCATGGTACCATAACACGCCGGCTTACTCATTCAAGGTGATGCGTTGTTATGTCCGCATGGTACCATAACGTGCCGGCTTACTCATTCAAGGTGATGCGTGGTTATGTCCGCATGGTACCATAACGTGCCGGCTTACTCATTCAAAGTGATGCAGGGTTATGTCCGCATGGTACCATAACACGCCAGCTTACTCATTCAATTGTGATGCGTGGTTATGTCCACATGGTACCATAACGCACCGACTTACTCATTTAAGATGATGCGTGGCCAGGTTCTCCGGAGAGAAGCCATGACGCGCTGACTTACTTGATCTAGGGATGCGTGGCCAAGTCCTCCAGAGAGAAACTGTGACGCGTCGGCTTATTCCTTCAAGATGATACATGGCCAGGTTCTTCGGAGAGAAGTCATGATGCGCCGACTTACTCGTTCTAGGGATGCGTGGCCAGGTCATCCAAAGAGAAACCATGGCGCGCTGGCTTATTCTTTCAAGATGACGCATGGCCAGGTTTTCCGAAGAGAAATGACGCGCCGACTTACTCGTTCCAGGGATGCGTGGCAAGGTCCTCCGGAGAGAAACCGTGACTCACCACCTTACTCCTTCAAGATGATGTGTGGTCAGGTCCTCCGGAGAAAATCCATGACGCGTCGACTTACTCGTTCCAGGGATGCATGGTCAGGTCGTCTGGAGAGAGACCGTGACACGCCGCCTTACTCCTTCAAGATGATGCGTGGCCAAGTTCTCCGGAGAGAAGCCATGACGCGTTGGCTTACTCGTTCCAAGGATGCGTGGTCAGGTCCTCTAGAGAGAGACCGTGACGCGCCGCCTTACTCCTTCAAGATGAAAATCCTTTGAATAATCTTGCGCGCCAAATGTGGGTCAAACATTGTCGATTTATTGATTAAAATTTGTTACAATTGTTCGCCCTTTTAGCCATAAGCTCCTCATCCTTTGTCAATAATGGAACTTCTTGAGATTATCCGCGTGCCAGAGGTTGGGGAGTGGTATGCCTTCCTGAGTTTCCAGTCGATAGGTCCCAGAGCGTTCCACCTTGATACCCGATAAGGACCCCCCAATTGGGATCTAATTTGCCACACTTAGGTCGTATTCCCGTAGCTTCGAATTTCCTAAGGACCTAATCTCCGACTTGAAATTCTCGGAAACATACCCAGGCATCATGAAAGCGCTTGACCGCTTGTTTCCTTGTGGCTAATACTATTGCCACTGATGCTACCCAAAAAATCACAAGTCCATCAATGACTCACAAAGTGCCATGTGGTTGGGCCTTCGTCGGTCTGCAAAGTTGGACCTTCGTCAATCTGCGTCGCTGGACCTTCATCGATCTGCGAAGCTGAGCCTCCGTCGATCTGCGAAGCTGAGCATACGTCGATCAGCAAAGCTGAGCCTCCATCGATCAGCAAA